>JAGVVM010002865.1:0-41585 GCA_019149425.1 Psidium friedrichsthalianum
TTTTTTTTCCTGCCTCTCTCTTTTTTTCCTCCCTCTCCTTCCCCCTTTTTCCTTCTCTTCCCCCCTTCCTCTCCTTCCCCCCCTCCTCCTCCTTCCCTTTCGTTCCCCTCTTTTCCTTCCCTCTCCCCCCCTCTCTCCTCTCTCCCCCGTCCCCTCCCCCTCTCCTCTTCCCTTCTCCCTCCTCTCTCTCTCCTGCCTTCCCCTTCTTCCTCCTCCTTCCTCTTCTTCCTCTCCCTTCCCCCTCTCCTCCTTCCCTTCTCTCCCTCTCCCTCTCCTCCTGTCTCCCCCTTCCCTTCTCTCCCCCTTGGCCCCCCCCTCTCGTCCACTAAAAGAGCCTCCCGCCCGTCGCCCGCCTTCCGCCCCCTCTTAAGTGACTTTTTCTCCCCTCTTTTTTTCTCCCCTCCCCCCCCCCCTCTCCCTCTCTGCCCGCAGAGAAGGTTTTTACAAATCGCTCCTGACCCGCCTTGTCGTACGCTTGAAAAAAATTTGTAACGAAGAATGGTTTCATGCTCCGTCTGTTTCGCGAAACAATAACATTACAGGCAAGTTTTTTCTGCGTTTTTATGGACGTTCGGTCGCAGAAAAATAAGTTAGTCTACGAAAACATTTTCCATCATTGAAAAAACTCATCAAAGCGCCAGGAAAATGTTTTTCCTTTTCTTTTTGAGAAGAGGAAAAATATTTCCCTTAATCTTGATTTTCTCAGTCCTTTACATTCATTTTCTTTTCATACTATATTTTTTTTCTTTTCCTTCTTTCTTTTTTTTTTTTACCTTTTTCCTCATTCTCTCTCGTGCGGCTTTTCCTCCTTCTCGCCAACCGCCGGACCTCGGGCAACGACCAGCTAGCTCAGGCGGATTGGCCATGACCCGCCGTCCGACGAGCTCGAGGCCTTCGGCTGATTCAAGTGAGCTCAGCTGTCCAAGCCGGCGGGCTCAAGCAGATCGATTATAGTTAATATACTCGAAGGTGCACGTCGTTTGCATTCTTAGGCCGGCCTTGGACTTCTCATCTGAGTGAGAAGCTAGCCCCCTCTCCGATCATAGTTTTTTTTAAGGGTAAGGCCGAGCCCGATCTAGTTAATATAATACCATATCAATTAAATGATGACGTAAAGGAGGATTGGACCGATTGCTGGGGGATAAGATAATCGAATGGCGCGTTAATGCGTAAGTAAGTTGAATAATCCATGTCATGCTCTCTCTTTTGATAAGAGACGGTAAGTTTTCCACACCCATTAAACGAGATTGAGACTTCAAACATAATACGAATAGCTTGAGCAGCTTGTGCTAGCCCCCCCCCCCCCCCGTACGTGACGGCGCCCCACCTTCCCAGTCCACGCGTTGCTGCCGACGCAGACAGGTGTGATGAAGGTCTTTCTAGACTTGGTCAAAATCCCCGGCCGTGCCCTAGTGAAGCGAGACTGGAGCATCGCCAGTCTCGAGCGGAGCCCGCAGATTGCTTCGGACCGGCCAAGCCTCCAGCTCGCCTAGGCTAGTTCGCCGTGGCCAGCAATAAGGTCAAAACCAGAAGGAAAAGAGCAAAAATTAAAAAGAAAAAAAAAGAGAGAAAAGTCGATAAAGAAAAATATAAATAATTTTTTTTTACAAAAAATGAAGATAAGAATAAAAATTATGTGAAAGGAGTGTATGGAGAAAAACAATCCAATTTTACATACGAAACGACGAAAAATATCTTTCGAATCTTTTTTCATATTGTATCCAAACACCGAAAAATATAGTCATTATTGGAAATTGACTTCTCGAAAAATATTGTTTCAGAAAAACTCATTTTTTGCGAAACAAGGCGATTGTCTTGTATCTAAATATTTACGTGAGGTATGAAAAATTTGGCCATTTTTATAAGCGATACAAGTGAGCATTTGTTACCATAAAAGTAAACGCACCATATCCAAATTATAATTCCTATGGGACGTGGATACTCTAGAATTATGGGGTTGGAGTCCATGTTGTGTTCCTACCTGGAAAAGACTAACAAAGAGACAATGCCTCTATTCCTTGAAGCCAAAGCCCTAACACCTCATTCTCCGGTGCTCTCGTCTCTCTCAGCCCCCAATGCCATGCCAACCACCCCTCGCCTCCACCGTCCTCGCCGCCAATGCATCTGTGTTGTCATTGCCCTCGCTCGTCAACTTCTCTCTCTGTCTCCCTTCCTCCTCGCGGCGAGAGTGGAGTCCGCCGGCCTCGGACTAGGCAAAGGGACTTCATTTTCTTCACTCTATACAAATTGGATTTTGACTATAATCATTTTTTGTTGTTTTGATCTTTCAATGATCAGATGTAAGATTCGTAATTCCACTATATCAATTATAACTAAGCTATGCTTCACAAAAAAAAAATCACGAGATCAAATCGATTAACATATTCGATAACACCAATTTCAAAGTGAAAAAGAAAAGAAAAGAAAAGAAAAGCATATCCACCTTAAAAATCCCGGGAAAATCACTAAACTGATACTCCGCGATAAATTCATCCCAAAAACTAATTTTGTGTGATGAATTTACCATAAAACTAATTTTTTGACCGCTAAAATCTCTAAACAAATACGCATGTAACAAATTTACTCTTTGTTAATTTTCATTAAATTTTACAATGAAATTGCTGAGTTGGATGACGCGTGTTGGTTAATTGATGTACCGGTTTGGATTTTCACCATTCGTATGGTTATAGCGTGTATAAATTTGAAGTTTTTTGTGGTAATAACCTAATTAACGGAAAACTAACATAGAGTAAATTTGTCATGAGTATACTAGTTTTGAGTTTTTGGCGGTCAAAAAATTAATTTATTGTAAATTTGTTATAAATATACCAGTTTGAGATTTTTGCGTAGTTGCCCAAAAAAAAAAAACGGGTAAGAGCATGAATAAGATGGTGAGAGTAGAAATTCAAACCAAAACCATGAGAAGGGTTCCATTAATTATCAAAGATACATGTTATGCTAAAAAACATCAGAAGGGTCCTAACTTTCATCATATTTTATAGAAAGAAAGATAACTAGCGATTCATTTAACCAAACAAGAGGGCAAAAAAGAGTTAAGAAAAATAAATCTCTTGCATGTAAAACTATATATTTATATATATAGGCTGACCGAAGACCAATTAATACTCCAAATAGGCCCACCAGGCTTGTTCTCGAACCTTGGTCTGTTTGATGCGTTAAGAAAGCAACTTCATCGAAAAAATGGACTACTTGCTTGGGTTGATATGAATCATGCATAGTTTATATATATAGAGACGATGATTCGTTGCTAAAAGCTTCGTTGATTTTATGAAAAATGAACATTTTGAAAAATATCTTGCTAAATTTGACTACATATATTTAGGGAAAAAATACCAAAAAAGTCCTAAATTTATTGCATTGGTACCAAGTCTTAAAATTTTTAATTGGATTAATTTGATACTCAACTTTTTCACGTTGGTACCAATTCTCACTAACATGGACATTAGGAAATATTATGTTTTTATTTTTTTCCCTTTTCTTTTCACCGGTCGTCGGCCACCTACCACAATGAAGATTAGCTGCACCTGGGCAAGGGCAAGCACTAGCAAGGCCGACCCTTGCGCAGGCTTGACCGACCTCTCCAGACGTCGCTTGAGAGAGAGTGAGGTCCAACAGGTCTCGCCCTAGCCTGGGCGAGGGTGATCCTAGGTGACGCTTGGCGAGGCCACCTTGGCCTCGTCAGTGCTTGACCCTACTTAGGCATAGCTTGGTGAGGCCAACCCTCACCTGCGATCGGTGGCTAGCGACCAGCCGACTATAAAAAGAAAAGGGGAAGAAAAGATTCAAAAAAATATTTAAAATTCCATGTCAGTGCCAGCTGTGTTTGGTTCTAATATTTCCATGTGCCAATAGCTTCTAAATGGGCACAATCATAAGTAAATTAGATGGTTTGGAACCTCCCAAGACCAAAAGGCCAAGCATTTGACCCAAAGGGAGCCAAACTTTCTTAGAATTGGAAGTTCTTCCATTAGAATGGACTTATGGCCCTCATCTTGCGCACATTTTATTGCACTTTTGCCAATTCAGTCCTAAACCTTTTAATTTTACTGATTGAGTCATAAACATTTTCACATTTGTCAATGAAGCCTATCCGGCCAATTTTGACTAGAAATCGTTGATGTAGATGCCGACCTTCGCACAACCAAAGTTGACGTAGACAATTCTTAATAATATAATAATATTTTTACGATATTTCTTCTATTTTTCTTCTTTACATTTCTATTTTTCTATTTCCCTCTGCCGGCCACCGCGGGGCCTCATCGATGGCCGGCGAAGGTCTGCCATCTTGAAGATCAGCAGGATAGAAAGGGGAAAAGAGAACGACAAACACGTATTTGAGATAAATGCAAGTATGAAACGTCTTTGACCAAACCAAATGTGCACGAGACAACGTTCAAATTCCCCAATATCTCTCGCCACGTGAAGTTTAGTTGGATTCCGTCCAAAAAAAATAAAAAACGTTAGTTGGATTTATCATGAATGGTCCCTCCAAACGATTATGGAGGACAAAAAAAAGTGCAAAGATGTTGTTTTGAATCAGCTTTTTGCCTTCTTCCGACGAATTATTGGGGTTATATGTCCAGGGAATGGAAAGGAAAACGTGCGGCTTTCTTTTGGACGATGCATGAACGTGGGAAACAAAGAAGCTATTTCCCTTCCATGTTCTTCAATGGAAATCCAAAGCAAGTACGGTTTTATTTATTTCCCGAAAAATGAATGATTTTTTGAAAAATATTTTTTGCTAAAAATCATCGCTTGAAAAAATTTGTCAATGAAAAATGCCTTTATTATATCTAAATATTTACGTGATGTATGAAAATATTTATCATTTTTGTAAGCAATACAAACGATCATTTGTTACCATAAAGCAAATGTATCCTAAGCCGAATTATAATTCCCTATGGGACGTGGATACTCTAGAATTATGGGGTTGATCGTACCATAATTCTAACACCTTCAGGGAGCTCCTACCCAGAAAAGACTAACAAAAGAGACAATGGCTCTATTCCTTGAAGCCAAAACCCTAACACCTTATTCGCCGGTCCTCTCGTCTCTCTCAGCCAGAATGCCATGCCAACCACTCCTTGCCTCCACCCTCCTCGCCGCCAATGCATCTGCGTCGTCATTGCCCTCACTCGTCGACCTCTACCGCTTATGCGCTCTCTCTCTCCCCCCTATCAGAAGGGGCAACCACTAAAAAAAAAAAAAAAAGAAAGAAAGGGGAAAGGAAGGTCCAATTTTCTTCGCCTGAACATGTTTTCCCCCCTCGCACATCAACAAATGATTGGTCAGTCGCCTTTAATGAACTTTTTGTTAGGTTTATTTTTGGGGCTAGGCATGGGACTTCATTTTCTTCGCTCTACACAAATTGGAATTTGACTATAGTCATTTTTTGTTGTTTTGGTCTTTCAAGATTAGATTGTTTTGGACTTCATTTACTCTCTGTTAATTTTCGTTAAACTTTATAGTATAATTACTAAGTTGGATGACACGTGTTGTTGACGGATATACTAGTTTGGATTTTCACCATCCATTTGTTACAGGGTACCAATTTGGAGTTTTTGTAGTAATAATCTAATTTAACGAAAACTAACGCAGGGTGTATTTGTCATGGGGATACCAGTTTTAGGATATTTGGTGGTCAAAAAATTAATTTGAGGTAAATTTATCACAAATGTATTAATTTGAGGTTTTTCACGGTAATAACCAAAAAAAAAAAGGGTAAGAGCATGAATAAGATTGGTGAGAGTAGAAATTCAAACAAAAAACATGAGACGGGGTTCGATTAATTATATAAGATACATGTTAGATTAAATCTGCTACCTCGTCTTTTTCCTTCAACGAGGATACATAATTTTTGATCGAAAATTAATTTTAGATTTCGAGTGATATACTAAGTCTTGTACAGTAAACACATAGAAAATCTCCATTTGTTTTAGTATGTCAAAATATTAACATCTTGAAAATTAATTAAAAAATAAGGAAAGGAGGGGGGGGGGGGGGAATCACATGTAATATGCATCAATGAATGGAAAAAGTTAAGCATAGAGAAAAAAAAATGTAAAGAGGAGAAAGATGTATGGAGTGGAAAATGAAAATGTAAGTGAAAATTGGTGAAGAAAAAAAATCCTCTTGCATGCATGCATGCATGCTCGTACGTACGTACGTATGCATGTATGTGTGTATGTAAATGCTGAACGAAGACCAATTTATACTCCAAATAGGCCCACCGGGCTTGTTGTCGAGCCCTTGGACTCTTTGATATGTTAAGAAAGCAACTTCATCTAAAAAATGGACTCTTTGTTTGGGTAGATATGAATCATGCGTAGTTTACACACACACACACACGATGATCGATGCTTAAGGTTTCGTTGGTTTTATGAAAAATGAACATTTTGAAAAACGTCTTGCTAAATTTGACTACTTATATATGGGGAAAAAGTACAAAAAAAAAGTCTTAAATTTATTGCATTGATACTAATTCTTAAAATTTTCAATTTTACCAGTTTAATCCTAAACTTTTTCACACTGATATCAATTCTCATTACATGGACATTAGTAAATATTATGTTTTTATTTTTATTTTTTTAATATTTCCCCATTTTTTCCTTTTCGCCTATCATCGGCCACCTACCACAGGAGAGGGTTGGCCCGTACCAGGGCAAGGGCAAGAACTAGCAAGGCTAACCCTTGCCCAGGCCTGGTCGGCCTCGCCAGACATCTCCTAGGAGAGGACAAGGTTTGAGGAGCCTCGCCCTAGCCTGGGTGAGGGTCTGCATTGCCTTGCGGAGCCTTGCCCTCATCCAAGCGATGATCAATGAGGCCACCTTGGCCTGGGATCACCCTTACCCAATCGATACTTGGTAGGGTGAGCATAGCCCGGTGGGTTGGGTCTAGACCTAGATCTTAAGCCTGACCCTATTATAATTGATTTTCAATTTTTTGAATCGAGACTTTACCATGTTTATTATGGAACTTATTTTGGAACCGATCATATTTTTTGATCCAGTTCCAGGTCTATCCAATTTCCCTATATGCGAGAATGAAAATAGAATCTTATGATCACATGAAATTTCCACGATTTACTCATAAAAGCTCAATAAAAAGAGGAGTGAGAGAAAAAAGAAGGGGCATAGATCAAATTGAGGATAGAGAATTTCCTTATAAACCACGACTTTGATAATGTATAATTAAATTTAATACAAAGAGAGATACATACTACCCAGTCAATTAACTCTCCATATTCGACCCAATAAAAAAGAATCTGCATTTGTAGATGTAAATACTCCCTAATGCTAAATGAGTTTAGATACCAAAATCACATAACACCAAGAGAGATGAATAATTTTAGGATTACTTCTTTCCCTAAGTAAGCATGTTATGTGAGGTAAGGCTGCGGCTGGCAAGCTAAACTTAGCGAAGACTTAGTCATTTAGAATTTTTTTAAAATAGTATCTAAAATCGATTCTATAAACCGGTTCGGGTAAGTCTTTATCTAGAACAAGGAATCAGACCGATTTTAATCGGTTCTCAAAAATTGAAACCAGTTTTCAGATCAATTTGAATGAGAACTGATTTTCGACTCTATTTTTTAGTGGTCCGATCTTGGTACCCGGTAAATTTGGTCCAATTGCACACCCTATTGCTTTGCAAGGCCACCTTCGTCTTGTTGGCGCTCACCTCTGCCTAGGCATGGCTGGTGAGGCCGAGCCTTGCCTGTGACTAGGGCTAGCAACTGGCCAACGACAAAAAGAAAAGGGGAAGAAAATAATTAAAAAATATATCTAAAAGTCCACTTAGTGCATCTATGTTGCGCTCTAATCTTTCCCAAATGCTAATAGCTTCTAAATGGGCACAATTATAAATAAATTAGATGGCTTGGAACCTCCCAGACTAGAAGGCCAACATTTGACCCAAAGGGAGCCAAACTTTCGTACAATTGGAAGTCCTTCCATCAGAATGGACTTATGGCCCTCATCTTGCGTTCTAATCTTTTCGAAGTGCTAATAGCTTCTAAAATGGGGCACAATCATGAGTAAATTAGATGGTTCGGAACCTCCCAAGGCCAGAACACCGAGCATTTGACCCGAAAGGAGTCGAACTTTCTTAGAATCGGAAGTTCTTCCACTAGAATTCCACGTCAACGACATCCGTTCTAAATTGATCGAATGGACTAAATTGATATCAAAGTAAAAAAAAAATTTAAAACTAAATTGATCCAATTAAAAAGTTTATGAATGAATTGATACCAATGCAATAAACTTAAAACTTTATTTTTTATACTTTTCTTCTCGTGGGCGACAAACTCTTCGAGCCACCAGTACCCGATGGGCGACATTACTTTAGACAAATATCAAGATAGGACGATATGGACTCGTCTCTTTGGGGTTACGAAGAGTCGAAGGCCAATTTCTTTCGAGAGAAGCCAACCATAGAACAATCAAGATTCGTCTGCTTTCCTTTGCTGCACTTAAAGCTGCATGGACCTTGAAAGATGATGCTTTACTCTTTTTGCCTGCGACCGATATTCGCAGAACACGCGCACTTTTCAACTTTATCCGCCATGGATTTAACCACACAGCTTTAAGTAGTTCTGCAGGGTAAAGACTTTCTTCCTTTGAAGTTGATATTTTAGTTTCAAGGGAGGCATTAAGTTCTTGTTTGTGTGCGAAATTCGGATCACAAGTTAAATTCTCATTGTGACGATTGTTGCTATTGTTTAACAATGGGAAAAGATTGTCTAAAAAGTTTTAAACCTACCGTATGACGGCCAATTTAGTAATAAGATTTTCAATCACACCAATTTAATCTTAAACATTTAATGATTTTCCAATCTAGTCATAAATCTTTTGATCGTTTCGAATTAATCTTAAAACTTCTGAAGTTTTGCCAATTTAGTCCTAAATTTTTAAAATTTTACCAATTTAGTCTTAAATATATATTGGCAAAAATGACTATATTGACAAATTATCAAAAAAAATTAGAAATAAGTTAGCAAATCATCAAAAGTTTTATAACTAAATCGGCACGATTGAAAAGCTTTTGACTAAATTGGCCGCCATGTGATGAGTTTTAAGACTTTTTGGACAATTATCCCATTGAACATTGCTAAAGACATGGTTCTATTCAAAATCTCATGCGAGTTCACGTCATTTTGAGGCTCGGCAACTATAACAAGAAGGAAAACTCACTACCAATTTCATTTCACTTCGCTTGATTGGATAAGTTATGGACCATGTAGCGTATCAAACGATAACTTGCGGACCACATGGAACGAATTCAAAACCCATCTCGTACTTCCAGCTCCAAGAAGGGAACTAACAATCACAAAAGGCCGCATCAAGCGATAGGCTTGAGAAATGATCGCGGGAGCGTCGCATACGGACTAAATTGAATCCGAACCATCGACAAAGGTCCCGCGTGGATTTCACCGGATCCGATCGTCCATTTTCATTTTAGCATGACGTGTACCGGGTTTTATTGGCAATTTCCCGCTCAATCCGCAACCGTCCACGTCACGTCGTTCTCAAAGATCCAATGGCACACCTCTATTTGCCCGGGTCCGGACCCGAGCGCCACGAATGCACCGTGGTCCGGACTCCACGATGACGTGTCCAGATGACATATGGCGACCCCACGGTTAATCCTGCTCCTCCCCACAAACTCCAAAATCTCAGCCTCGTAGACTCTCACTTTGGGCACGGAGTGGCAGTAGTACAGCAAGTACGGGTACAAACTCTGGTGGCAAGACACCGACTCCGTCGCCTCTCCGCCGTTGACCCCTCCGACCGCCCCGATCACGACCCGTCGCTTCGACCCGTGGACGCTTTCCGTCGTCCGGGCCGTTATGTTGCGGCCGAGGACCGACGCCGCGAAGTCGACCATGTCTTCCGCGGACCCGACGCACCGCTTCGTCTCGCCCCGGCTCGGCGGCCGCTCGCACTCGCGCAGCGCGGCGAGGATCACGCGCTCCGTGGCCGAGCCGTCCCGCGCCCCGAACACTTCCTTCACGTCCCGCAGCCGCTGGGTCGAGAACGGTAGTTTCGACGAAATGGCCCGGGGCAAAAACGACCTTCCGGGCATCTTGTCGACGATGTCGGGCATCTGCATGACGTTCCCTGGCCTCAACGCGGACTCCCTGAAGAATCTGCCCGGCTCGACCCACCTATTTACGGAACTGCCACTGATGGCACGTGACGAAGGTGATGATAGTTCTGCTTCGCTTGAAACGTTGCTGTAACCAGCAAACCTGACGCCCTTTTGGGCGTAGTCTTTGAACTTTCGATCGGCGCTGTATGACTTGAATTCGATCGCGGTCTGGCCTTTCGATCCTTTTCCGTACTCTTTGAACGTGTCGTTGCCCGGGTTGAACGACTTCCC
Source organism: Psidium friedrichsthalianum (assembly GCA_019149425.1). Lineage (NCBI taxonomy): Eukaryota > Viridiplantae > Streptophyta > Magnoliopsida > Myrtales > Myrtaceae > Psidium > Psidium friedrichsthalianum. The sequence goes on from JAGVVM010002865.1 coordinate 10,402, forward strand.
GTAGCTCGCGAACGTCGTCTTCGCGGAGTTTGCGCTCCGGGCGTAGGACTGGAACGAGTCGTCGCCGACGTTGGCACCGTTCCGGTAGCTCACGAAGCTCTGCGTCCCGGAGTTCCCGCCGGCGCCATAGCTCTTGAACGTGCTGTGCGGGTCGTTCCCGGTCCCGCCGTAGCTCGAGAAGGTGTCGTTTCCGGCGTTGCCCAGTATCCCGTAGCCCGTGAAGGCCGACGCGATCGTGTTCGAGTCGTCGCCGTAGGTGACGAACTGCGTCGGGGCGCTGTTCCCGTGCTTGGCGTAGCTCGTGAAGGACTGGCTTCCGCTGTCGGTGCCGTCGCTGTAGCTCGCGAAAGCCAGCTTATGATTGTTGGCTGGACGTAAGCTCGTGTCATCAAATCGGAACTGATCATAGTTCAAGTTCAAATATGAATTCCACAGGAGAAAATAATAATATAATTAAAGAGTTACCGTCGGAGTCGTAAGTGGTGAAGAGCAGGTTCGGCACATTGACTCTCCGGTGGTAGTTCTTGAACTCGCCTGACCCGCCGTTGGCTCCGAACCCGTAGCTGGCGAAGCTGCCGTTGGCAACGTTGCCGTCCGACGCGTAGTTGGCGAAGCCCTCGCTGTGGCTCGAGCCGTCCTTGGTGTACTTCTTGAAGAAAAGGTTCGGCGTGTTGAGCCCCACAGAGTAGTTCTTGAACGAGTCGGCCCCGCCGAGCCGCCCCGTGCCGTAGCCAGTGAAGCGCTTGTTGGAGTAGACTGCGAAGTTCGCGTCCTCATCCAGATCCTTCCGGTCACTGCTCAAGTCCTCGTCGAAGGAGCAGAAGAGGTTGGCCAAGGTGCAGAAGAGGCGGAGGTGGGAGGAGAGCGAGTTCCCGGCGGCCAGCTTCACGAGGAGGGCGGAGGCGGCAGCGGACAAAGGAGAGGCCTTCGAGAGGAGGAAAGGTGGCGGCGGGCGGTCGGCAGAGACGCGCGTCCTCCAGTAGCGAATGAGGGCGGCTTCGGGTGTGAAAGGGTTTGTTCCGGCGGTGGTGTTTGGAGAGTCATCGACGGTCGTTCTCGCCGCCGCCGCCTCTGCGGCATCTGAAGTTGCCTGCACAAACAAAAAGCTCGCGTCAACGCACCGTCGAGACGAAGACGAGATCGGGAAAACCAGTGAAGAGGGAGAGCGAAGTTCATACAGTCCAAGCGAAAAGGGATGAGAACAAGAAGATCAGAAGACGGATCCGACGGCGTTTGCCCGCCATTGGAGGGAGTAAGAGAGAGCTTCTGCGGCTGCACGTTGGACCATTTGTTCCATAGCAAGAAGCATAAATAAGGGGAACTTTTCAAAAAGGTCCCGAAATCCTCTTATTTTCTCAAATAAAAATTTAAAAAAATTAACTTTGTTTCAAATAAGGACTTGAAATACCCTTATTATCTCAAATAAGAGCATGAAGTGACTATCCTAATCTCAAAAAAGGGTCGGATTCACCATTGATTATGGGTATTTTCATCATTTTTTTATATTTCTCTTTTTTTTCAAAAAATTAAATAAAAAAAGTAAGAAATGAAATATAGGCGGGAGGGGGCTAGCCTCCCGCCTGTGGCCGCTATCCCCATGCCAATGGGGCCACGGCCATGGCCGACACGGCCGCCGGCACCTCGATGCGGGTCGACGACCCTGCCGGTATCTCTCTCTCTCCCTCTCCGCCCCCTCTCTCTCTCTTACTTTTAGATTTTTAATTTTAATTTAGTTTAACTAAAAATTACGTTAAAATTATCTTTTGGCAAAAAAGTCCTTGATTGGCCATAATAATTGGCCGGCCAGCCGGTAAGGTCAAGTTTTTATTTAAAATAGTTATGATCTTAGGTCCTTATTTGAAATAATATTAACCGCAAGTTCTTATTTGAAAAAAAAATGAGGGAATTTAGGAGCTTTTTTTGAAATTTTTCCTAAATAAGAGAGAAGAAACCAAAGAGGAGAGAGGGGGCAACTGTTGCTTTTCTTTTTCTTTTCTGCTGGTGCAGTGACGGAAGTTGCTTAGGTTTCTGTCGTGCCAAGTTATATTTTCAATCATTTTTGCTGTTTATTTTCATGAGTTTTATGTAGCCTTTGCGTAGTTTGACGGACATGGACATCCATGATAAATAGGAATCATGAGTTTTCCTGCACGCTCTTCATGATTTTGCTGTCTTCTTTATTGCAGCAGACAGCAGCAGACTTAGGGCACACCCATGTCGCCATGAATAAAATGTCTTGTGAGCTTTCCTTTTACATTTTCTTCAACCGGCATGAATGGATCGTGTTGCACAAGAACGACGACTCTCGGCAAAGTCCTGAATTTATCATGCGACGATCAATTCAGTTTCAAACTTTTTGAATTATTGCCAATTCAATCCTAAACTCCTTTGAGGATTTTGTGGATATAGCTGTTCTGACAAATTTGACCGATAATCGCTTATAGAGTTACCGGCCATCCTATCTGACACGGCTAGTCGAGCGTTGACATAGATCTTCACGTCAGCAGTTCCTGATCAAATTTGTTTGCCACGTCAGCGATTTTGGGCCATATTTGATTGACGTGATTGTTTATGATTAATTTGATCGACAATTGCTTGTGGAGACGCATCCTTACCCAAAAAATTACTTGTGGAGACGCCAGCCATCATATCTGACATAGCTGGTTGACCATTGACGTAAATCTCCACGTTACCAGTTCCTAATCAAATTTATCTGCCACGTTAGCGATTTTTAGCCAAATTTAATCGACGTGACTATTTATGGTTAAATTTTCAAAATTAAAAAATTTATAATTGAATTGGGCGTCTCACAATAAATGAGAAAAAAAAATTTGACAATTATCCCTCCTGCCGAGGGAGCTAATATCATGAGTCATGACCAGTGTCCTTTCGTTGCTGGATGGCATGTGTTATGTTGCTAATAAACTTGTCATAGAAAACATTATTTTAACGATGGTTGAAGAATATGAAGCACGAAGTGATGGGGCTGATAATCAAGTTTGATTCGACATGGCAGAGAATATGCATAGCAAAACAAGAACTAGCTCGGAGCCCGAGCAAGGATTCATGAAGAGCACAAAAGGGTCCCGTTTGTACGAAAGAAAATTTTTGCTAGAAAATTATTTTTTTTCAATATTTTGATATTTGGACGACAAAAAACTAATCAAAATTCGAGAAAATGTTTTCCATGAATTGAAAACTATAAGTTTATATAGGGGGAAAACAAATTTCCTTATGACAAGAAAGAAATCACATTCTCTACACCACCATGTGGAGAAATTCTATTAAATTTTGAAGTTGACAAAACTGATATATTATCCTGAAAAGATTTTGTGAAACACTTTGAGGACACCTTATGAATATGTGATTATGTCTTTACATCTTATATATTCAATCTTTTGAATGCTTATACATTAACAGAAGCAAGTTATGTGGACAGAAGCATAGTCTCGAAAGACATACTCGATCTTCTGTGGCAAGATATATTTTGAGTCCTTGTGTAATCCTCAAAGTTTCTATGAACTCATTTTTAGTTGTTTATTCGGTGCAATATCACTCACTAATGGCTAATAATCTAGTTAGTATTTATTTCCTAAGTTATATTAATTGACCAACAATCTAAAAAATATTCTCGTAACTTTCCATACGATGAATCTTGATGTATTGGTGATTACCCCGTAGATAATTTTGGTTCTTAGAAACTTGATTTTTAAATTCGAGGATTTGATTGCATGGGTGAGCAAATCCTCTCAAATCTCTGATCTTTCAACCTCAAAGTTGCCACGTGATCTTCGTTATCAATCTGTCAATGGCTAGTTTGAAGTTTGATCCTCGAGGTGATTCTATCAAGTGGGAAGCCTGGATGTCAAGAAGTTTATAAGAAGCATAAGGCATTGTAAAGCATGAGAGATCAACAGTTCATTATCTATATTTCGAGAGAGCTATACATATTCTAAATTATCTTCTTTGAGCTTATTATCGAGATCTTTTGAGAGGTGTTGTACAGAGTTCAAAAGTATACAGAGTGGGATAGCTTTGAGTAAAAGCAGCACTCGTTTCTATTGCAGTGGTTATGTCCAAGTCAGCGTATTTTTCTGTAGTTGGTGGAATCCAGCCCAGGGTGAGAGTGTGGACGTAAGCTTTAGTAAAAGCCAGACTGCCATAAATTATTGTGCATTGCCTTCCATTCTTTTACTCGCATCTACTTACAGTCTTATAGAAGCGCTACACAGTTTTGTTCTCTATATTCACTGTTATCAAACTTAGAGTTTTTATTTTCGCATTATTTTGCCAAGTTTGATTAAAATCACCCATGTACCCCTCTAGGTGATAGTATTAGCAAACATCACACCAGATAAATGAAACTAGGATGCGTTGTTTTCACTGAAAATTTCATGATAAAGGAAAATATTTTCCATGAAAATCATCTTCAAGAAAAGCCGTTTGTTTTAAGTAGTTTGATGGTTTTGGGAAAGTGATTTCCTTCTTACAAAAATGGAAAGTTTTCTTCTCCCAATCTAATATTGTCATTTTCAGTTCATGAAAAACATTTCATCATCAACACCGAAAAGTGAGAAAGTAATTTCTCCAAAACGGGCTTCTTTCAAACAAACCAACTCTTAGTAAATATTTATAAAAATTACAAAGAGCGCGTTTTTTAATGCAAGAAGCCTTACTTTCTAGATTAATTTTTCGAAGGGATAACGCATGTTTCTCTTAGCAATTCTTCATTTGGATTAACAGATTGTGTAGGCTGTTGGAAAATTTAATTTCCGAAAACACTGATGAAAGTGAAATAAACTCCATTTGTTTCATGGAAAATGGTTTCCTGAAAAATATTTTCAGGATTTTCCGGTGTTTGGATGGCGGAAAATAGGTTAACCCTGTATTTTCCTCTTATGAAAAAAACTCTTTGAAAAGTGTGGAAAACGTTTTCCTTCTTTTGAAAAGAGGAAATCATTTTCTGCCGGTCGCCGCCGTTGGTTCCCGACTGCCCGCCGCCGGCCCACCGCCGCCCGCCGGTCGCGGCTGCCGAAAAATCAATTGCTTACCAAACGACGGAAATTATTTTCTAGTTCGTTTTAAAGTATTAGCTAAACACCAAAAAATATTATTATTTTCTTGAAAAATAACTTCCTGAAAAATGTTTTCCCCTAGGAAGTCATTTTTCGTGAAACAAATGGAGCCGTGGGTATGTATAAACTGCATTTGAGTTTATAGAGTGTAAAATTATTTCACGTGTTGATTGGACAAAGCAGTCGGGCAAAAAGTGCACAAAACAATATTTATTCAGTGCTTTAATTGCCCGGCAATAACTATTTTGCAGTTAAAACCGGCCTACTTCATGGCGTTGGCAAATTGATGCCGCTGAACGCGACAGCTGCACTTCTTAATGTCGCCATGTCATATGTGGTACGGCATATGATCATGTCGAGCACGGGCTTCGCAAGTAGGGATGCAGCCCTGGTAAAGAGATTGGGAGGGACGAAGGCTAGTATCACAAATGCGGGCTTCTTGTTGAGATATGCGTATGAATTGTGTTAGAAAAGTCGCATATTGAAAAATTGATGTGATGTAAAGTAATTAATAAATTACTGCCATGATATTGAAAATCTTTACATGTTAAATATTGAATCTAAATCGCGATTTGGTAGAGCTTGGGAGAGCTCGAACTAGGTTAGTTAATCTAATTAATTAATCTGATAATCCATTAACCTGGAATTTCAATCGCACGAAATTTTTAGGGTCGCGACAATGGTGCATAACTCATTGATTTAAGCTTTTAAGTGAGGATGGATCTATTGGATATATTGATGGGTTTGGATTTGAACTCTCTCTTGATGATCTCCCCACTTTTGCCGCATGCTCTCAATAGTTCGATTTTTGCGCTCTACACAAGAAAGACGAGATTACAAGCTTTTCTTAATTTGGTTATTTAACCATTAGCGTTGGAATACTTGTTAATGAAATTCTTTAGTCAATAGGGCAAAAGCTACCAAAAACCCAGCTATATACCCACTGTGAGATAATTATCATAAACTTATTTTTGTGTCAAGGAAAATCTCAAACTTGTACATGTATGACACATTTACTATTCGTCAAGATTCCATCAAGTTGTTGTTTTGTTTGAGAAATCAATTGACGTAACCTTCATGGAGGGTAAGTGTGCCCTATAGGTAGAAGATTTGAGTATAAAATATTTAAGATGAATTTGTCCCAATTGATGTAATTTGGCATGCCACAAAAAAATTGACAGTAATTATGTTACAATTGGCATAGTTTGAGCATTTTGATAGCTTTTTCCCTTATCAATAACTTCATTGCTTTAGATAATGTTAGATGTGAAAAATTGATCTGTCAAATTGATAAATTTAGTGATACGACAAAATTTTGACTAATATGTCACATGTGATTCACTTATTTAAACCTGCGGTATGCCTAGGGGGTGGGTTCCACATCAAAAACCTATCCTATTAAGGCAGGTTTCAAGGTGAGCTCGAGAACCAATCGACGCTTTTATTTTCTTTCTTTTTTGTTTCATTTCATTATGTGTATGTTAAATGCTAGTACAATTCTTTCTGCTTGAAGATAACATGTCAAGCATATTCAACTTCATCCCTCCCAAAAAAAAAACAACTTCCCCCAATGTTTTCCATCTGAAAAAGGAGAGTGTAAGAACTCACTTCAATTATAGTTGATCCAATTCAAAATGGATTGGTTCAAGATTCCAGATTGCAGATTCCTAATAGAATCGAGAACCACAACGTTCAAGACTTGCTTCCCGTTTTAAACTAGAAATGGGAAGGTCGGTTCGGGTCAATTCTTGGGTTGGATTGGCCCGTTTATTCGCTCCTAAGTTATCCGAACACTACTCGTTTGCTTCTTCCTCTTTTTTTATCCTTAGCTCGGAGGATGGGGAAACCGTTTTGTTCCATTTTTCATGCTGAACTACCGGAGTTCTAGGAACCATCAGCAACCTTACCACCAGCGAGTTCGCAAAAGATTTGCAAAATACCCATTCGGATTTACTTGACAAAGAAGACGAAGATGCTGGCTGCTTCCACCTGCACCGCTTCCCCATGTCCTCCATCGCTGTTCCATCCGCAAAAAGATCGAAGCTTTCACTTCGGACCCGCTTCTCGGCGACAACTCCTTACTGCCCTCGTCCTACCCGTCGCTCCTCTCTTCTTTTCGAGCGAGCCCACATCTCCATTCTCGCCCGTCGCCAATGCCCGCGGCCTCTTCCAGATGCCCCCTCCTCGGCTCACCAATAGGTGAGAGTGACCCTTATCTGTGATTTTGCTTATTGACGTGTATTCTTCTCGCCGCGTTGGGTTTGCTATTGATTGCTGATGTTAGTGTTGCTTGAGGCAGTTTTGGTTCTTGAAGTCCTGTCCTTTCTGGTTCTCACGTCTCAAGAAGCTGTGCCTTTTAGTTTACTATGATAGAATTCTACTTGCATTTTGATTAGGGATTGAGTTTCCGATTGTATGCATTCCCCGTGCCTGATGGTAATTGTTTTAGAACGATTGCAGTTACTTTGGAGTTGCATTTTCAACGTTCGACCCCCTCTTAAGTCGCTTTATTCTTTTTTTTTTTGGTTCAAAATGCAAAGTTTAGAGGCACGAACTGTATATTTATTGGTGGGTTTGCTGTGGGAAGGTATTTCTTGGTGAGGGCAGGGGAATCTGAGTATGAAAGCTTGGGGATAATCAACACTAATCCTGTAGCAAAGACGTCAGTTGATAGCGGACTGTCGGAGAAAGGGAAGAAGCAGATAGTTCGGGCAGCTTTCGATTTGAGGGAGATGGGGGTGTGTGAAAGGAATTGTTGGATTTGGCCTTCCATCACTCAGAGAGCTTACCAAGCTGCTGAAATCATTGCTTCGGTTAATGGGGTCAGTCGGAGGTGAGTTGTTAAACTCTTTAGGAACCAGTTTTTAAAGAGGCTTTAGAAGTTTATGTCACTGGACTTGAATGAAATTGCTAAGCGTTTTAGTCATAAACCTCTGTTTGGTTACAGAAGTGCAGGTTCTCTGTATTGTAATTTTTTACTAAATAATTCGTGAGTTTCAACTTAGCTGAATCTAATAAATTCATTCAATTTGTTTTCTACTGTCAAGCTGTGGCGAACTTAGAAGTCAATCACCAGAAGCAGAAGTTATGTTCTCTTAGCTTTCTTGCTTATCGTATTTGAGTGGAATGTACACTTCAATAGTTAGAGTTTTGAAGTTTGATGTCGTGATGATGTCGCGCTGGCAAAAAAATCACTGTTATTTTTACTTATCACTCCAATTGTTTCATTCTCCAATTGCAGCTACATAGTCCCCGAGTATAGCTTCCTAGATGCCAGGGGATTGGGAGCCTATGAAGGGAAGAACCTTGACTCTGTTTTCAGAGGTAAGAGGAGAACAGAGCTGTCTCATCCTGTATGCTTGAATGTTGTTATTCCATATTATTAGCTTTTCACATGGTGACAGCATCTTTCATACCTTACCAAGTGTTTTCTGCGTTAATGTAGACCTGGAAAGGATTAGCCATCTCTTCCACTGGATGCTTTATTTTTCCGAATTCACATGCCCGTTTGTGTGCGCAAGTTGTTTTCTGTGTTAATGTAGACCTGGAAAGGATTAGCCATCTCTTCTACTGGATGCTTTATGTTTCCAAGTTCACATGCCTGTTTGTATGTGTGTGTGTGTGTGTTCCTTCTCCTTGTAACTGGACAAACTCTCATCCATGATAGCGTTAGGTATATGCATCTGACAGCATCTCTCCGAGTATCAAGCCTCCTCCCATAGATGACGGGACTCCAAATGAGAGTGTCGCAGACGTATTCGTTCGCATAACGCAACTTATGTCAATTCTTGAGACCCAGTACTCAGAAGACACCGTGATCATTGTCTCGCCTGATTCTGACAATTTGTCAGTTTTACAAGCTGGCATAGTCGGCCTTGACCTTCGGAGGTAGATGTCATTGAAGTTATGTAATGGATATATCTTGTAAATGTGGTCTTCGTTGCTTCATTTTGTCTAGCTTTTCAGGCACAGAGAGCTTTCTTTTGCTCCTGGAGAGGTCAGATTTGTTGATACCAGCAGCGTACCAACTTATAAGCAGCCTGCATCTGGTGTTTATAAATGCCTAAATCCGCCAAGTTTGTACCTGAATTGTATACTCGCTGTCTCTACCTCTCTCCTCTCTCTCTCTCTCACGCTTGCATTCATACTTGAAATCTGTAGTTATTATGTTCTCTTATTTAAAAAATAAGGTTTCTGCCATGTAAGAGGGAAAACTCCTAACTAAACATTAAAATTCTTGCTGTGTTGCCTGTCATCTTAAGTATAATGTTGACTTCACCAATCCTGTGACCCTATATTGTACCTTAAAGACTTAGTCTTGATAATTACGGGCCTTATCAATTAGCTGCCATTGATGAACTTTTATGGTTCTGCTGTATCTGCTAAGGGTGTAAGTTGTTTTATACTTCCATTTTGAAGGCTTTAAATCTCTTGCATCTGGAACTTGGGAGGAAAATCTCGGTTCATGTTGGAGTTCATGTTCACTTATTCAGAAACTATTAAGTCTGTTTCTGTGAGCCGGTTGGAGTTCTTCACTTGTTCTTATAATCATCTTCCACTTCACTTTTCCAAGATGTCGTATTGCCATCTGCAATTGTCACTGTAGTTCTAAGGAAACAATATCCATCTCTTTATGTTTCTTTGTAGTTAATCATTTTTCCTTTCCATTACAAAGCAATGCGTGGATGCCCTTTTTAGTCAATTATGAAAACTGCATCTGTTATCAGCTTGTCTAGGTGTATGTGACTTTTGTTTCGCTTTGGACCTCTGTGTTTTGGGCCAGCTTCTCCATCTTCATGGAATTTGCTCTCTTCCTTTTGAGCCATCAGATGACTGATTTTCCATGAGGACTAATGTTGATATTCCTTACTTCTTTACCTCTTAAATGCTTGGTCCTCTAGTTACCTTATTGTGGCCTTCTGGTGAGAATGGGATGGCTTTCAATATTTCGGATCAGTGTAATGTAACGCAATGCACACAAGGATTTGGTTACAAAACTCACTAGAGGGGTAAAGAAGCACAGCCTTTTGCATCATGATTGACCTTGTATGCCCAGTCTGTGTTATCTGCTGAAATTATGACACTGTCCCGAACTACTAGGTCGTATTACTTTTAAAACTTCTCTTGGGAAACTTCTCTTGGGAAAAATTTATCCGTTTGGAGCGTTTAGTGGTAAGCAGTATCTTGACTGAGATTTTCCGGTTACACTTAAGCCCACCTAATTCTTGTGCTTTGTTACGAATCTGGTCTTGTGCTCATTGTCAATGCCTTCTCCGGAGTGCTCAAATAAACAGTCAAACCATTTTTTGCAGGTATAGACTATCCTTTCCTTTTGGACGGCTTCGCTGTAGATACACAGAGATCAGCAAGGAAGGCATCCATTCTGATCCGGGCAACGTGAGCGGTTTGATGAGATGCCGAGCAAAACCGGGGAACTTGGCTTCTGTGATTTTAGCTTGTGTGAGTTGAGCTGGGAAGGAAAATTTGAAAATTTGGGGGCTCTTCTTATGCCAAATCAATGAAACTTTGGTGGCTGCAGCTAGTGTGTACGTTTGGTTAAGCCGTTCAACCCCCACCATCAACCATTTGCATTTGTGACTGGTAAATATTCCTTAGAAATTTATAAACCGAACAAAAAGAGAATAAGAAATGTATTTATTTATTTATTTAAAAATTGCACTAGGAAAATGAAAATTTGTTTTATCTCTTCTCCAAGCCCTTAAGAAAAATATGGGGTGCTTAGCAAGTTTTTGTAGGATTCCTTTGGCCAAATGCTGGCCTTAGCAAAGTTGAAAGCCCAAGGTAGGTTCACTTTGGTTTCAGCATTTGTGGAAGGCTATTCACGAATGCATTTTTTATATTAATGTGTTGGTGCCTCCACGCTCTGCATTTTTAATTGTCGATCATATTTTTTTCTTCTTTGATGGCGGGGAATATCAGACGAGGCCTTAGATGAAGCAATTTAGAGACTTACTTAGGTTCAAAGTGAAACATTTTTATGTCCTTGGACAGAAGAAATTTATAAACTGATCACAAAGAGAGGAAGAATTTTTTTGTTTTTTTTAGGAACAAATTGCACTAGGAAAGTGAAATTTTGGTTTAGCTTTGGGAAGTCTTCTCCAAAACCTTTTGGGGGAAAATATGGATTGTTTGGCAAATTTTCGTAGGACCCTATGGCCAAATACTGATTTTGGCAAAGCTGAAAGCTCAAGCTAGGTCTGTGTGAGTTTTTCACATTTATAGAAGACTATTCCTAGAATTAAATAGCCTTTTCTTTCAAAACTAACCTCATCAAGTGTTCTGTTTTGTGATTTAGCTCTTGTTATTATTGTCTATCTTCTTCGTGCGAAGGCAATCGACGAGGCTAGATCTGGCCGCGAAGGAAGGCCGGTGAGGTTGCACGACACAAATGAGTCACCTCAAAAAGGAATAATGACATAAATGGGTCTCTCAACTTTGATCCAACGTGTAACGTGGTTTATGAACTTTTAAAATATATTCAACAAAGTTTCTAAATTACAAGATGTTCAATATAGTCATTTCATTACATGTTCAAATATTTTTTTGTAGTTCCACGGATTAAGTTCAATATGGTCTAAAAATTCGGGAATTACGTTGAACAAATTAAAAGTTTAAAGATCACATTGAATATCAAGTTAAAATTTAAAAATCATGTTGATCAACTAGCAAATCCAAATTGGACCCGTGAGCGCTTTAAATTTGACGTGTCCCACTATGTACTTCAAACCTTTAAACGACTTTCGGGTACAAAAAGGGTTGGCAAAGCTACTCGGAATACGCGACACGTACGATGACCAAATCTCCCTATTTCGTCCGTTTCCTCGATCGGTTTGATTTGATCCGATTGATTATCGAGACTCCAGAACGCCGTCGTAACATTCCCGCTAACTAATCGCCGTCAAAGAATCGTCTCTCGTAGGCGTGGTCGACGTCTCCATCGTCCACTCTGCTTCAGCTTCAGTTTCACGTCACTGCTGTTCTACTGAGCCTGCGTTTCCCCTCTCCCTCTCTCTCTCTCTTTCTCCATCCTTTGAAACCGGTCTTCTTGGGTCTTCGATTGAAGGCGTTGCCCAGTGTGGCGAAGAGGGTTGGATTCTTGATGCGACCCTAGGGTTCCTCAGCCGGCCATTCCTCGCGATGGCTATCCGGGGCGTCGATTTCAAGTGGTTAGTTTCCTGATCTCTCTCCTCGGACCCCCCGAGTTTTGGGGAGCGTTCTTTGGTTTGGATGGTCTTTCTTGATTCTGGAAATGGAAAAAAAAATGGGTTCTTGCAGGTACGATGGCTTCTTCTTGTCCATGCTCGCGACCAGTGTGTATCCTTGGGTACCTTTTCGAGTCATTCTGCTCCTTTAATGGGGTTTCGTGGAGATGATATGTCGTGTCCTGGGTGCAAGTGGGTATTACGTTGGCGAAATTTCGAGAATCGGTGGAGTAATTCTCCGCATTGGATGTGATTACCCTGCTTTTTATAGTTGTGCTTGATTGCTCGGATATGATTGGGAAAGAATTCACCGATTTTGATTGAATGTTTGATCTTCCGTGATGCTTGCAACCTTGGATGCGTCGATTATGGGCTAATCTTTTATTTTATTACCTGTTGGTGAAGACGTGTTATTCTTAACAGTGTATGTGTCAGTATCATTGTTGCGATCAACTGGAAGCGGTATCATCTTTGTACATACCCGTTGCACATATGGATTGTGGTGGGTTTCGCATCTTGAGTTGATTATATTATGTGTGTGTGTGTGAGAGAGAGAGGATCTTTTGTTCTTCTCACAAGGAAGAAATTCTTTACTAACTTATGGACACTCTTTGGTGCAGGTTGATTACACGACTGTATTCGTTTTTCGCTTGTTGATGTTTGTAGACAACGGACTCGCTGCTGGAATGGGATTGTATGTCCTACTATTCATATCGATAATTTGAAGATTGTGTGGGGTTGTCATGGTTGTGAAGTGATTGTGCATATATGAGTTCTTGAATATTTTGTCAATCTAGAGCTCGTGGTTTACTTATTCAGATTAAGACTTTCTAACGCCTCATGGACTATATAAATAGTGCCTTTTTTAGTCCTTGCAACAAATCGTGTCTTGTCTGTGCATGGTTTGACACCACTTCATCTATCTATCAATTAGTACAGATGCTATGGTCTATGTCGTTGCTTATCATGTAGTGGCTTTATCTGTGATTGATAAACTCGAGAATTAGTGGACACTTGGTGTAATTATAGATAATTGTGCAATCCATGCAGTTCAAATAGAATCCGCTTTTCTCAAGCATCTAGAATTCTAATCACCTGCGGTGATGTTTAGTTGCTGGACTGTCGGTTAGTGACTGTAAATTTATGCTCTGGACTCCAGAGTGTTTTTTTTTTTTTTTTTTGGTCGTGAAACTTTTGTGCTTGTATTGCATGAAGAAGTGACAATGTATAAATTTGATTGTGCTCGTGTAAGTAGAAAGTATCCCTTTGGTATTAATATTGAATATTTGTGGGTTCTTAGGGACTTTGGTTGGCAGCAGAGATATGCTCGATTTTGTGGGAGGATAGTCGTACTGTCTGTTCTCTCACTGATACTATATCCGTCTCTTTGGGCTTGGACTATAATTGGCACCCTATGGTTCACAAGTGCAAGAAATTGTGTAAGTCTTTTCTTTTATCAAATTTGTGTCAGCTATTGCATCTTCAGTGAACATAAATTGAAGGGTTTACATTTCGGTTTTCTCAGTTACCAGAAGAGGGTCAGAAATGGGGTTTCCTTATTTGGTTGCTCTTTAGCTATTGTGGCCTCCTTTGCATAGCTTGCATGTCTGTGGGAAAGGTTTGTGGGTTCCTTCGTTTACCCATTGTCCATATTTGCAGTGCCCCTTCCCACTGCTCCTGAAACCGTCTAAACATTTTCCCTGTACTCACATGTAGTCTTGCCATGACCTACATAATTATTTATTCATAGAGTTCGCTTCTTGTTTTACCTGTCATATATTGGAAAATCACAGTGGTTGACACGAAGACAAGCACACCTTGTACGAGCTCAACAAGGCATACCCGTGTCAGAGTATGGGGTAAGTACCATAAAGTGATGCAAAGATATGCACATATGTCCAAAAAGTTATACTTAATTTTTTTGAGAACTTTACTTTTGTACTTGACGTTCTTTTAAGAGTTTATTGGGCTATATGTTTGCCTTCTGTTGTTTATCTTGCTGTTACTTTGGATGAATAATTTCTTCCGACTCTGCAGAGAATGACAAATAATAGCGCTTTTTCACTAAAGAATAGACTTGTGCTTGTTTGTCCTTGTATTTCGAAGCTATTGTGTCATTGATTGGAATTGGTTTGTAACACCACACAAACTTGGGCTAAGGATTAAGGATAGACCCTTATTTCCACCAGAATATCTAGTTCACTTTTCTATTACGGCTTCCTGGCATCTAGTAACAATAACCATGAGCAAATAAGTTTTTTCGAAGTAATTTCATTGGATATAATGGGTTCCAGGTTCCAATCCTTGACAGCTATGATTCCTTTGTCCCGAGCTACATCTTGTAGTGATTAGGGAACTCTAGAAGCATCTTTTCCCCTTCTCGGCATCCAGAATGATGTGGACCTATTCTGTTTATTCTTGGAAGTGATTTCTAAATGATTTGGCTACTTTTCCCAGTATTTTAATATTTTTTTAACAAGTGCAAATGTTTTTCCGCCACATCATGTGTTTGCTTTTTCCAATATCGTTCCCTGGAGTTTTCCTACAGGTTCTAGTTGATATGGTACGGGTGCCAGACTGGGCATTTGAAGCAGCCGGTCAAGAGATGAGGGGTATGGGACCGGATGCTGCTACTTACCACCCTGGTCTTTACTTAACTCCTACACAGGCAAGTGGCGCTTTTGATTTTGGTTTGTAGATCAAGGATTTAGATTCCTTAAGCGATGGATTACTCT
Source organism: Psidium friedrichsthalianum (assembly GCA_019149425.1). Classification (NCBI taxonomy): domain Eukaryota; kingdom Viridiplantae; phylum Streptophyta; class Magnoliopsida; order Myrtales; family Myrtaceae; genus Psidium; species Psidium friedrichsthalianum. Next base: position 25,435 of record JAGVVM010002865.1, read on the forward strand.
GTTTGCGGATGGGAATTTTAGCCCCTATGATCTTAGATTCGGGGCCATGGTTGATGTAATATGAGCCAAAACCTCCAATTAAGATTGGTGTTCCTTAAATTGGCGTTTGTTAACATTGATACAATCATACTCATAGGAGAGTTATCACTAAATTCATTTGTTGAAAAAGATTTGTTAGCAGCGCTAATGCTCTTCATAAACTCATTGATGGTAAGTTTAAACTTTGAGGCGAGCTTCTTCTTATGTTGTGTGCAGAGGGAAGCAGTTGAAGCACTCATCCAGGAACTCCCCAAGTTCAGGCTTAAAGCTGTTCCAACTGACTGCAGTGAATGCCCCATCTGCTTAGAAGAGTTCCACGTGGGGAATGAGGTAAGAAAAGATGCTTCTCTTCAGAGATTTTTGTAGCTTATGAGTGGAATAGTGGTTGAGCCTCCTCTAGTTTTGGCAAATACACATAAATTTAAAAAGTTTATATTGCACAGAGGTGGAGACAGTATTACCATAACAAGTTTCTTGTTAGTGCTGTGTGGCATTGCTGCTGTTAAGGGTTTGGGCCAAAGTACCTTACCCCAAAAAAAATTTCAGGTTCGTGGCCTTCCTTGTGCTCACAATTTTCACGTGGAGTGCATCGATGAGTGGCTACGTCTTAACGTGAAATGTCCTCGGTGCCGCTGCTCTGTGTTCCCGAACCTGGACCTCAGTGCTTTGTCTAACCTTCGCCCTGAATCAGAACGATCACCGGCCCCTATTGTCACGACAAACCGGTACGTGCGGACCCAACAACCTCCTAGCCAAAGCTATCTGTTGAGATTGCATGGCTTTCTCTGTCCGGTTCGTTCTGAGAATGCAGGGCCGCCCAACAGCAATGATGTTTCCTTGGACATGAGTGAGAATGGACACATTGCTGCGGCTACTCGGGAACGAGTGAACGGCATGGGACCGCTACCTCCTGATAGGTCTGGGCTCAATGGACAGTCTATATGAGGGGAAGAAGAGTATGTTGATCATTGTTTCTTGTCTCATGTTAGTTTTACCTTTAGTTTACGCTAACCCTGTCCCAAGTAAAGACAGAGACGTTCATCCGTGTGATCCTTGTTTGTCCATGTCCCAAGTAGACAGAGACGTTCATCCGCGTGATCCTTGTTTGTCCATCGCGGATTGCCCATCTTATGTGATAAGTTTACTGATGATGTAGGGTATGGATTGTGTGACAACATGGGTTGCAAACTTTTGTAGATCAATGATATGCAAGTACATGCCTTTACCCAAACTGAATTATATGCCTAGGTCGTTGGCCTAATTCTCGATTGCTCTTATCGTTCGTTGTCCGCGACGTGCGGGATTTTACGGTGTGAATTGCATCTCATCTGTGACTGAAGAGGCATTTACATTACATGTCCCCAGCCTATGCTGTATATGTCCTGAGTATGTCTTGGTGGAGAAGCATTTTGCATCTCACTGGAGGGGAGAAAAGGAGGGAGATGGTGGTGGTTCTTTTGATGCCTTTCTTGTTTCTCTAAGGATTTGATTGTGTCGGACGGAGATGTAAAAATGCTTGGGACGTTATTCGCAGCCATATCCTTTTTGTCGGCTCACGTGGATTTTGTCTGTGTGTTGGGACGTCCATACGAGGAAAATTGAGCAGGAGATCTGTGTGCTGTAAGATCCATGCAGAGCAGCCCCCCTGTTAAAGTAACCCTCCGTCACGTAACTCATGCGTCGCTCCACTAACTGATTGCCACGTGTCCGGTAGGCCCGCGTTCCTGATTCTCTGATTTTTCGCATCAGCTCTTCGGATGCCCGCATCTCCATTTCGAGTGAGCTTTTTCGTGGCATTGATCGCGACAAATTTTGCTGATCGCAGGGCGAAACTCTCCACGTGTCCTAGTAGGTAAATTTTTAATTATGTTTTCATATTTTTCATATTTTTAATAATTTGTTTCTATCCTTTTTTCATTTCTTTTTTGGATTTGGGCTTGCATCCTCCTGCCAGCCACCAGCAAAGGTTGCCAACCCTTGGGCGAGGGCTTTTGAGCCCTCATCGGTCGCTTCACGTCAAAGATTTTCCGTCAAAATTGGTTAGAATAACTGAATTGACACTAATACAAAATATTTTTTTTTGGTAAGGACACAAATGCAACAATTTTACGATTAAATTGATCAAAAAAATTAAAATTAAATTGGTACAATTACAATAAATTTAAGATTTTTTTTTATAGTCCTCCACGTGAGATACGTCAAATATTTTTGGTCAAAATTGACTAGAAAGATTGAATTGACACAAATGCAAAAGGTTTAGGACTGAATTGGTGAGGAAAAACTTATTTAAATCTGAATTGACATAATTATAATAGGTTTAAGACTTTTTTGATAATTCTCTGCATGCTAAGAGCAACCCCACTGATTTGTCAACTCAATTTGTTGACCCATACAAAAGGCAATTAGATTCTAGTTTTGAATTTATTCTACAAAAAAGAAGAGAAAAAAATTATTTCTAATGATGTGTTTATTTTACGAAAAACCAAATAGTTGAAAAATATTTTTTTAAAAATAAACGTTTGTATCTTTTAGAAAAATTAGTCAATAGAAAATATTTTCACTATCTATAATACTTTATACCTAACTGTTTTCATGGTGATGTAAGTATTTTACATTTATTCATTTTTATGAGGGATACAAAGGTTTATTTTTTAAAAATATTTTTTTAAATTTTTGATTTTTCTTGAAATGAACACGCCCTGAAAATCGTGTTTAAGCATCCAAATGAAGTTCATCACAACTTTTTTTTTTTTTTTGAGATTTTAATACATTGATTGCTCTTTCCACGCTCAAAAATAGTAGAAATTCTGAAACAATAAAAAAAAATGAAAGAGAGAAGAAACAAAAAGCTTAACCCCTAAGTTCGGTGACACGTCACCTGGACACACCTGCCGCGTCTGCAAGATGTCGGAACTGGACCCCACCCATATCTATCCCCTCTCTCTCCCTCTCTCTCTCTCTCTCTCTCTTAATGAACCTTTTCCCTTTCTTTCGTTTTCTCCTTTCACAAGCTCTCTCTGTCTCTCTCATATAAGCCCCTCCGAAAAGAGATCGCCATGGAAGCCAAACGCGAACACCTCAGCGATGAAGAAGAAACCTTCGTTCTCCCCCTGCCGGGACCCCGACTCGCCGACTCACCCTCCCGAGTCGCCCCACTCCCCCCTCCGCTTCCACTCCCCTCTCCGCTCCGACCTCGGCGACCCCGCCGACACCCCTCCCTACGCCTCCCCCGCCGCCTCCCCCCACAATCCCCCTCCGCCGGGGCCGGCCGACGACGATCCCGTGCAGCTGTCTCCCCTCCCCTCCCCATTGCCGGATGCCCGGAAGCCCCCGCCTCCCCCGCCGGACAAGGGATTCGCCGGGGCGGCCGGGGACGCGGGGGGATCCGATGAGTCGCCCCCGGCGTTGGTTCTCAGCAGGGCGATTCGGGACGAGGGGGCGGGTCCGGCGACGAGGGTGGGGAGAGGAGGAGCGAGGGCGGCGCCGGTGACGAGGCTGAGGAGGCTGAGGACCTGGGAGATGTTGAAGAGAGCGGCCCTGTGCCTTAGGGCGTCGGAGGTGGTCCTGTGCATGATCTCGTTCTCGGTCATGGCTGCCGATAAGACTAAGGGGTGGAGCGGCGATTCGTACGATCGCTACAAGGAGTACAGGTGAAGTGGACATTTTCAATTTCGCTCTCGTAGAGTGCTCTGCTTTTCCATTTGTTATGCTACCATGAACGGGTCTGATGGAGTGTGGAGCTAAAGCTGTGTGAGCTGATTCAATGGCAGGTATTGCTTGTCGGTGAATGTTATTGCTTTTGTTTATGCTGGCTTTCAAGCTGTTGTCCTGGCCTTCCACTTGAGCACGGGCAAGCACGTCATCCGCGGCCAATTCCATTATTACTTCGATTTCTTCATGGATCAGGCAAGTATTTCCATGCATAGTGTCATTTCATTACTGCTGAATCATGATTTTCGATTGGTTTCCCTGCTAATTGCAAGGGGAAATGAATGGATTATGAGTGTTCATGCTGAGAGCCCTAGTCACATTCTGTACGAATCATAACGATTGCCCGCGAGGAGAGGTGTCTATTGTCTTATTCCTGTTGTCTTTGTCACTGGTAGATGACTTGAGCATGAGCTTCAAGTGCCAATCTGCGGAGTTTATTGTTTTTATCCTATAGATTTTGCTCTCTCCAGATTAAGGCGGACGGGTATTACTCTTCCTTCGAAACGTCATTTTTAGAGATGGCTTAAGGTCTGCTCAGCAGTATCATTTAGTAAAGAATACGGTGCAAATTGGAACTTGAAAGGGACGCGGTTTCCTGCTGCATCAACTTATGCTTTTATCCTTTTGTGGCTAAGCCAATATCATTAAACAGGGAATAAGTGCGATAGGAGACATTAGGAATGAAACTATTCATGGGATGGAATGAGAATTGCTAAAAAAGAGTTTAAGAGCCCCTCAGTTCGTTCTAAGTTCTTGAGTAATGGTAGGAATACTTGGAATTGTCCATAAATTGATGTACCCAAGACGATACGGTAGACTGTTAGTGGTCATTTGAACAAGTGAGCCATATGGAACACTTTGCTAAGAGACAGCCAGCCACTTCACTTGCTATACTAAATTTGTGAGCCTATCTTATAATATACCTTGCACTATTCCAAAGATCTCATCACCACTCCCTGAACTACTTGTCCAAGCAATATCATATTGGTGTTGGCTGTGAGCCTATAACGACCTTAATAACAAGCGTTAAAGCTCCAAATCCCAAGGCTGTGGCTTCTTTGATTGCTTTTGGGCAATCAAACTTTGGAAGATGAGACTACTAAGGGAGATATCAAACTTTGAATCCACACGCCGTCTTCAAGCGAGGCTATTCAAGGCCTTTCACTTGACTTGAAATTTTTTTTAACCTATAGATGATGTGTTCCTTTTGCCAATAAGTCGAGAGTATTATTGCTTCAACAACACGGCAGAGGAGCAAATATTGCTCCATGTTCAAGAATCTGTACACCAATCAGCTTAAACCCCTAGTTAGCACAAAGTGTTCTATGTAAACACGATGTGAATAAAAGCAACTGTTCCTATGAGGAGATTGATGGAGACTGACTGAAAATTTCACTGCAGATTCTGGCATATCTTCTAATATCGGCATCATCTTCGGCAGCAACGCGTGTCGACGACTGGAAAGCGAATTGGGGGAGCGATAAGTTCACGGACATGGCCGGGGCTTCTGTAGCCATGTCCTTCTTGGCCTTTATGGCTTTTGCCATTAGTTCCCTCATTTCCAGCTACGACCTATTCACCCATTATCTCTGATCCGCGGAAGCTTGATACGTACCACTGATTCTCCACCTTGTGGGGGGGGAATTTGTTATACAGGAAATTCTTTTTCACGACATTTTGAAATTATACTTACTATTTGATTTTTGTACAGGGAGAAATAATTGCTTGCGACTCGTTACTTTCTGCACTGTTGAGTGGAAGCATGTAGATGTAGAGCGTACTGTAAAAGCACCCGGATCAGTCCTCCTCTTCCTGCGAAAAGAAGAATCTTTGCCTGTATATCTAATTTCAAACCTGTGAAGATCATTCATCTCATGAAGTTTGTGCGTAATCCAATGTCGAAACCAATAAGCAAGGCGGCTTTGGCTAATGAACCGATTGGCTCCGCATCTCCGAGCGCCTATTCTCGATTCATATCCAATACATACGACCCATATACTTAAAACGCTTTCATATTTAATCTAATTTAGGAAAATTCATACACGAACTTGAGTATGGGGAGCTAAAATCAAAGATAGCCTATTCTTCTTCTCCCTTTCGAAATGAAAATGTCGAGTTGTAAATTCAGTGATGGCTCATTTGATATTTAAATTATGTTTAAATATATTTTTGATCGATTTATTGAATATAGCTAGTTCAATGAGTTTGTGATTCATTTTGAGATTCATTTTGACAGGTGGACGCATGATATTTTACCGTACAAGCTAATTCATTACCGTTGCGCTTGGTACGTTGACCATCTATGCTTATATGCGTCCATGAATCTGCCGTCACTCTCCGGACGATCGGGCGATCACTGAAGCTAGGTATGATGCTGACGTTGTTGTCTAGTTCGCACGTTAGAAAAATCAGATATTAATAAAAATAGGTCGAGGTTGCTGTACCAGAGACAGTTTGGCCGAGTGGTCTAAGGCGCCAGATTTAGGCTCTGGTCCGAAAGGGCGTGGGTTCAAATCCCACAGCTGTCAACCTTTTTCTTCTGCTTGTTTCTTCATTTTGTATCCTCCACTTTGTTCACAAGAGTCCGTGGGCCCTAAGCCCAAAAACATCAAGCATGACAACGATGAGCTCCAGCTCCTTTGACTTTTGAGACATCTGAGGACGCAGCAATCTTCATTCAAGTTCCTCCTAGGTTTGAGTTCTCTTTGCTGGCTTTCCAATTGCCATTTTACCTACCAATTCAGGATCACATCAACCTCCCAGCTGACCTGCCTTTCTGTTCCCTGGGTTCCTCCCTAAGGTGCTAGAAGTTGGGTCAGCAGCAGACATTGTTGAGGCACGTTTCTGTTCCCAAAAAGTGATTCTGATTAAAAATACTTTTTTTGATTCTGTTCTTTTAAAGAATCAGAATGCGTTTGGTAACAACATAAAATTTGTAATTTTTGTCCAAAAGTGATCCTAAAAAATTATTCCTAAAAAGTGTTATGGGAAGAGGTTGAGAAGTCTATCTTTGAAAAGTGATCTTAAAAAAGTGTTCTTTTTTTGAGAAACAATTTTTTTTTTCTAATTTTTGGTCCAAAAGTGTTCCCGGAAGCAGAATCAAAAACAGAATTATTTGCGTTACCAAACATGTTTCTGATCCTTTTTTGTTCTCGGAAACAAAAGCAGAGGAATAGAAACATTACCAAACAGGCCCTAAATGTCCCATTGTTAGTCTTACCAATGTTCATGTTCTTGCATCTCAGGATCGATTCGTCGACAGATCATCGTGTAAGAGTCGCAAATCGACTTGCGGTACCTAATGTCCTCAGGAGTACCGCCTTTCAATATGTGTTTGATCCCATGTAAAGGGTGGCCCTTGTTTCCAGGAAAACTCCACAATAAAGGAAAATGCTTTTCGGGTTATCATTTTTTCAGGAAATTTTTTTCCCTCCCTTTTCGGGTTAGGGAATTCATTTTCCTAACTTCAAACGTGCATATTTTCTCTGACCGTAGAGTGGTTTTTGGTTGATTAGATTATATTCAGCAAACCAAATGCGTGAAAGTTTAGAAAAATAATTTGTAGAAATTTCTTTGACTCAAACGAGCATGTTCGTAATATGTAATGATTTTGAATTTAACACGGTCTCCATGTTCTTGGCCCGTGTGTGCGATTCTTCTAATCAGGATTTATTTTCTCTAGTGTTACTGTACAAAGACAGGGACCATTCCTAAGGACGTGTAAAATGAATGATAATGTTGAGGCGAGATCGATCGATGATCTTCAAAATGGTCCCAATTCATCAATTAGGTCTTGCCTATGATCAGTCTATAAAGCTTATAATAATTTCAACAAGTACAAAATATCATTGGATACCAGATTAAGCCAACCTTATACGCACGTGCAAGGGTACTTATTGCTTCGCGTGTGCTTTGCCTCGATGAGTTGTAAATTGCCAAAAAGTTCTAAATTTAAAGTGCGGCCGTCGATTCAATCATAAATGTCTTAATTTGGCCAATGTAGTCCATCTTCCAATAATTTTTCAACGTAATCCATTCGGCCAATTTATATTGTAAATCTCTGACTTAACAGTCCGGTCATTACCCACCATTATCCATAGCACGGTCGACGTACGCGTCGACAATTTTTACAACTTTTTAAGATAATATCAAATTGTTTTATTTATTCCTTTATTTCCTTTTCTTTTCTTGCTCCCCCTTTGTCCTTTTTCTATTTCTTTGTTTAGTTTTTGCTTCCACCGGGTCGTCAGGGCATCGGTGATGACCGGCGATTTAAGTATAGAAACCGAGTTATGATTTGCATTCACGTCAGAAGTTAAGATTCAAACCGACAAATGACGAGCTTAGAGACCAAGTTTAAGAGAGTGCAAATTAAGGTTCATGACCTCGACCCTCCGTCTAGATTAAATCCAACATTCCACCTATAACACAATCATTTTGACAACAAAGGCCCCCATCGAGTTCCTTAACTTAGCAGGAGACCAACTCTCTCACATTTTGGCCACGATTGTTTTGCGAAAAACAACTGATTTGGAAGATATTTTCCTCAAAATGATTACTTGAAATGATTAATCGAGAACATGTTCATTATCGATGACAATTTTGTGCAACTTTTTTGCGGACGGCGAAGTTATTTTCTTTTCATTCATTTCTAGAAAAATTTGAAATAAAGGCATGAAGTGTCATTATTATTTCAAATAAGGCCCTCAAGTACCCTTATTATCTCAAGTAAGGGCACAAAGTGAATTTTATTTAAAATAAGGGTCTGAATGGGCCAACCTTGCTTTATGGATGCAAGACGACCCTTGCCCCAGATGCGACCTCACCGTCCTCCTTGTCGCTATCAAGGGCAGCCCTCGCCAGATTGAGCTAGGTGATCCTTGCCCTCACGTGACCACAAGCGAGGGCGGCCCTCGCCAAATTTGAGGGAGGGTCACCTTGCCCAGCCCTCTCCGAGCATCGCCAGTGGCCAGCCACTGGCGAAAAGGAAAGAAAAACAGAGAAAGGACAAAAAGAAAGAGGAAAAAAAAAAGTAAAGGATGAAAATATCCTTGACCAGCCTGAAGGTCAAGTCCTTATTTGAGACTACCATGGCTACTTCATGCCCTTATTTGAAACATTTAGGGTATTTTAGACCTTTATTTGAGACAATATTCACTTTAGGCTATTTTTTGAGAAAAGGATGGCATTTAATGCCTTTATTTGGAATTTTCCACTCATGTTTTACAGGCAATACATGTAATCATTGTTAGGAAAATATTTTTAAACAATTCTTTTTTTTTTTTCACGAAACGAACGAATCCTTACATTTGATTCTCGTTCAGGTCCCCTAAAGAGAAACGCAACTTGGTTTTCTATGCCCACGCGTCCTCTATTCAACTGGGTTTGCACAAGTGAAAAATGTTGTTAATATCGTCGTCCGGTGCGTCAGTAAGAGTATAGGAAATTTAAAGATCGCGCCATCCATCATTTTCCCTACATTATACTTGGTATCTGAAATTTTCGGGCGATCTGAGTCGGCAACTTTTTATTCGGTATCTTCAAATTCGGACTGCCCAAAGAACCGATTTTGGCTTCGCATTCGTGGGTTAACTGATTGAAGCGCCGGGTCGATGATTCGGACAATTTACAACTGAATTATATGATGTGAACTTGTTGAAGCTATTGAGCACGCCCGAGCTGAAGACCACATTTAGTTAAAGGTAACTATTGAACCGCAATGGATGATCTTATAGTGATGAAATGCAGTTTTGGCTAATGAAATATTTTCATGCATGTAATTAAATGTACCAAATGTCCAAAAGTCTATTTTATTACAATATCTAGATAGATGTTAGTTCCCTAATATCTCTAATCCTCTCATCGAATGTCCATTTATAAATTATAAATCAAAGATCTTTTCTTATGTACGTACACATTATAAAATCAACTAGCAGAAATCCTTGCAAGAAGCAACGAAATAAGACTTCGTTCTAATGTACACGCGTATTAGAAAATCGATAGCAGAAGTCCCCACAAGAAGCAAAGATATAGCATAATAAATGACCGTATGCAGTGGCTTGTAGCAAGAAATTTTTTTAAAAAAAATTGCACATTATAAACTTTGAATATTTCGATTTACATCATAATATATAGAAACTGGCATATCACCTAATGTTGGCTCAATATATAATGTGATCTATGAACTTTAAATTATTTAAAATGGACCTTAAACTTTAGCATAATGTTTCCTTGAATTTTTAATTTGTTCAATATGATCCCTGAAATTTTGAGATATGTTCAGTTTAGTCCCTGAAATGTATGAGAATGCATAATATTATCTTTCCATTAATTCAAGTTTAGGGACAACATTGAATATTTTCATATAGCTAAGGAATTATGTTGAACATGTACCAAAAATTTAAGAACAATATTGAATAAATTAAGATTTTAAGAACGACATTGCACATTGGATAAAGTTTAGGGATCATATTAAATAATTTAAAGTTTATGGACCACATTGCATATTAAATCAAAGTCAATGAACCATTTATGTCATTTACCCTATATTTAAGTATAAATGGTGAAGTAGCATAACTTTGACCATGGACACGGTGCTCAATGACAAAATAGATACTCTAATTTGATGGTGACATAGCTTTTTGTTCTTCAAGGTTGTTGGAGAGTTAATAGGTGTTTTCAGATAGTTAATTATCTTTTAATCTGTTGCAATGATAAGTTTTTATCTCATCATTAATTGAGCCATTTCACATGGAGAGGTCAAGTGTACGTATGAATACATTATATGGCGAAAAATTACAGTGTTAGAGGTGGATAGGACAAGAAAAGTAGGGATTCACCCTTTGCCTGTTCTCGGAGGGTCGTGTCATCAATTTTACGACCCCAAAAGCTTAAGCCGTGAATATAAAGAGTATATAGGACCCCCTCTCACATGCAAGCCGATTACAAAAGCACGTGAAATTTGATTAATGGGAATGGACGTACATTTGCGAAAGAGATAACACTGACTTTGATACCATGTTAGATTTTGTGGAACTACTTGCAACTATTCTAAAAACTTTAAGCTAATAAGTGAAGGGAGACCACATGAATGTAGAAAGTATATAGGATTTGTTGTGCAAGCGATATGGGATGTACATAGGATCCGTTGTGCAAGCGATATAGGATAACAACTTCAATAAAAAATTTAATCTAATAGTTTAAGTTTTTGAGTTGGACTTTCTAACATGGTATCGGAGCAGTGTTGCTTGCAATTTTTCGACATGCACTTGAGATGAGGTGTTAAAGTTGTTGTGGCACATCATTTGACAATGGATCATTTATGCTCTTTATATTCATGTGATCTCACTCCATCTATTAGATTAAGCTCACACAAAATCTATTAGATTAATGTGATCTCACTCCATCTATTAGATTAAGCTTTTAGAATGATTGATAGCGATCCCACAAAATCCCACAAAATCCCACAGGCATGACGACATAAACCTTCGTTTGATAATGGTAATGTAAATTGTCCTTTTCCACTTACTAGGAGCAAACTTAGGGATGATAAGAGCCATACCAATAATACTAATCACTTTTTAAATTTGAAGTGAATTCAAATCTTGCTAATAGCCTTAAACATAAATGACGAATTTAAAAATAGAAAAGGTAATTTTTAGCGCACATTAAAGAACATTGAGAATTGATAACATATTCCACTTTGATAGGTCACAATAAAATTCTATCATCATATATAAGCCATCTTTCTCATGAATTACTCTGCAGTCATTCCTCAATGAAATGCATTTAATGCATTCATGTAGCGGCATAACCGTCCTCCAAGATTAGAAGCAAACAAGGTGCCACGTGGCTCGCCACCATGATCAAGAACAAGGAAAAAACAGAAAGCAGATCGGCAGTTGCAGGCCTTTTCCGCTCTGGTTGGGATTGGATTGGGAGGGAAGAAAGGAAAGAGAGAAGTCGTCTTCTTCTTTCCTCTGACATTCCACCTCTGTCAAAATTTTCATTAAAATAAATCGAAAAACACCTTTTGTTGTTGTTCTTCCCACTGTCTCAGTTTTCCCAAACTGCCCCTGCCCTTTGTCTTCGCCAATTTGCCATTCCATTCCCCTCTGTCTCCCTCTCTGTCTTCTTCCATTGCTTTTTCACTTATTTATATGCACAGTTGAAACACAGACAGCCCACCCAAGAAAAGAAAAGGAACAAATTTCGTTTCTTTGGGGGTTTTGTGTTTATTTTATCTCTGCAAAGGAGATACTTTTTCTGGGTTCCCGAAATTCATTTGCCCGGGTATATAATCCCTTGTATTGGATTGGTTGTCTCCCTAGAAGAGGCCCAGAGAAACACCATCGTTTAGGTCTGGTCATTCCAAGGTATGTATGTATTCTGAAGTTTTTGTGGTTTTTCGTTGTTCCAGATGGGACCTTGTCTTCTTCATCTGTGGTGGGATCATATTCAGAGAGCCAATTGCTTGATTTGTTATTCTCTGTTGGTTTCTGGGTATTGCTCATTATGCGTTTGTCTCGTTTCTGGGCATGTTTTATTGGGAGGATGACACACTTCTTGATGTGGGTGAGATTCGATGCGGTTGATTTGCAAAGATCTAGTGTGCCATGGAATACTGCTTTTGAGTTTTGCGTTTTACTTGTTTACTGTTCGGAGGGGAAAGAAACTTGGGAAAGCTCTTCGAGTGATTGTGAGATGGTGAAGATCGAAGCTTTTTTTTTTTTTTAACTGATTTGACATTCTCGTTGTCGTTAGACTGGGCAACTGTTTGAGCTAATTCCTGTGTTCTTGATCTTGGTAGTTTGGACCACGAATCACTGTTTCATTGTGAAATGACTGTTTGCAGATAAATTACTTAGTCTAAAATCGGAGTCCGAGGATGCCTGGAATCGTAATTGATGGAACCAACGGAGAAGAAATGGTGAGCGAACTTGATAACGGAAACTCTGCACCATACAAGGAAAGTCCAGTCGCTAATGAATCACCTAAGAGCACCAGTCAGCAAAGCCATCAAAGTGCTCCTCTTGGGAATCCCCCGTCGACGGAGTGGTGGACACCTCCATTGAGAAGCTTTATGCAAACGTGTATGAAATGCAGAGTTCTGATCAGTCCCCTTCTAGACAAAGCTTTGAGTCTGAGGGGATGAGTCTAGGATCGATTCTGAGTTGCGCCATCTTGTTGGTGGTGAAATGAGGGAGGTGGAGATAATGGAAGAGGATGAGATCGATAAACCGGAGGATGAAGGCCACAGTGATGCCACTTCCAAGAAGGATAGTCCATCTTCTAGTAAGAAGTCAGGGAAGCTCGAGAAGGCCCGATCCCCTAGTACGAAATCCGTTTCTTCTGGACAATCAAAGAAAGCTTCACGACTTCAGATGGAATCAGAAGCGACATCGAGACCATCTCCTAAGACCAAGAGTCCTTCTGAGAAACCTCCTATTGATAGAAAGAATGGAAAGAATGCTAAAAAACCTAATGCAAATGTCACCTCTGCGAAGAAGCAAAAGAATGTATCTCCAGTGGCACCAAAGGTGCAGAATGGAACTTCAAATTCATCTGAATCTGGATTGGGTAATCCTGATTTAGGGCCATTTTTGCTGAAGCAAGCGAGGGATTTGGTATCTTCTGGGGATAATCCCCAGAAAGCTCTCGAGTTGGCACTGCGAGCAGCAAAGTCATTTGAATTATGTGCAAATGGCAAACCCAGCTTAGAGCTGGTTATGTGTTTACATGTTACTGCCGCAATATACTGCAGCTTAGGTCAGTACAGTGAGGCAATTCCTGTTCTTGAGCAGGCAATTGAGATACCTGTTGTTGAGGAAGGTCAAGATCATGCTCTTGCGAAATTCGCAGGTCACATGCAGTTGGGTGATACCTATGCAATGTTGGGCCAGCTTGAGAATTCAATAAGGTGCTATACAACAGGGTTGGAGGTTCAGAAACAGGTACTGGGTGAAAGGGATCCTAGAGTTGGTGAGACTTGTCGGTATCTGGCTGAAGCTCATGTTCAAGCATTGCAGTTTGATGAGGCTCAGCAGTTCTGTCAGATGGCCCTTGACTTTCATCGCGAGAATGGTTCACCTGCTTCTCTTGAGGAAGCGGCAGATCGGAGGCTTATGGGCCTTATATGTGAAACCAAGGGGGATCATGAAGCTGCTCTTGAACATCTGGTGTTAGCTAGCATGGCCATGGTTGCAAATGGCCAGGAAGTGGAGGTGGCTTCTGTTGATGTCAGTATTGGTGACACGTACTTGTCTCTGTCTAGATATGATGAGGCTGTGTTTGCTTATCAGAAAGCTCTGACAGTTTTCAAGACCGCCAATGGAGAGAACCATCCTTCTGTAGCGTCGGTGTTTGTTCGTCTGGCTGAGTTATATAACAAGACGGGGAAGTTTAGAGAAGCAAAGTCATACTGTGAAAATGCTCTAAGAATTTATGAGAAGCCTGTGCACGGGATACCTCCTGAGGAGTTTGCTACCGGTCTCACTGATGTATCTGCCATATATGAGTCGATGAATGAATTGGAGGAAGCAATTAAGTTGCTTGAGAAGGCACTTAAGATATATAATGACGCCCCGGGTCAGCAAACACAGTAGCTGGGATTGAAGCCCAGATGGGGGTCATGTATTACATGCTGGGGAACTATTCTGACTCGTATGCATCATTTAACAGCGCCATAACGAAACTTCGTGCAAGCGGGGAGAGGAAGTCTGCCTTTTTTGGTATTGCTCTTAATCAAATGGGTCTAGCTTGTGTGCAGCGTTATGCAATAAATGAGGCGGCTGAATTGTTCGAAGAAGCCAAGATCATTTTAGAAGAAGAATACGGGCCTTATCATCCTGATACCCTTGGTGTGTATAGCAATCTTGCGGGCACTTATGATGCTATCGGCAGGTCCCCACTCTTTTACCTTTTCCTTTTTCTTTCTTCTCTTTGCCTTCCTCTTTTGTAAGATAAAATCTGATGTGGTTCTGCATTTAAGCATATCAAAAGATTTGCCATCTTCTGATAGGCAGTGATAGATATGTTGCTACAGTATGGCATTAAGTATCCCATCGGAGCGATGTCGATGACACAGAATGTCTTTAATGTGTACACTCGTGGCTAGGAAGTTTTGTTTGCAGACACTGCGACTTTGCATGTAGAAAGAAGTGTATTCATTTATTCATGGTTATGTTTTCTCATCGATCCTTCTTAAATGACATTAGGTTGGATGACGCAATAAAGATTCTGGAGTATGTCGTTGAGATGAGAGAAGAAAAGCTTGGGACAGCGAACCCTGACGTCGATGATGAGAAGAGGAGGTGGCTGAGTTACTGAAAGAAGCGGGCAGGGTTAGGAGCAGAAAAGGCAGATCCTTGGAGAACCTCCTCGATGCTGCCGGCCAGAATGTAAATAGCAATGGCATTAAGGTATGACAACGATGGTTACCGATGCAGAATGAACATATTTATCATAAATCTTACTTAAAGAAAACAGAGAAAGAAGTGGTGAACAAAAAGGGATGAACAGGAGGCTATTGGTGTCGGTGCAATCATCTTGATCTGTCACATGCAATACAGGGCGGAAGTTCCTTTCCATTGTTTGTTTTATATTGTTATGATGATTGTATTACCTTCTGAATAAATCGGTTACTTTTTCGTAATCTATTCAACAGGTTTGAGGATATTTATTCATAGTTTTCCTCACATTGGTGTACTGGTATGAATTTTATCCCAGAAGTATATGATACATCAATAGCTGCATCATATGGAGTCGGCGGTTTGTGCATCTTTTTTCTTCTCTTGTGCTTTCAACTCTTGTGTCCATTCTGTATCGTCGGTCCTTCTCTGGACCTTCTGTAAATGATTTTGAAAGTGGGGAAGGGAAAGGGAAAGGGATGATGAAGAGGAGGATAATATCTTAAGAGGGGGGGAAAATGAGGGGGCGGAGGAAGGAAGAAAAGGGGAAAGAAGGCGGGAAAAAAAAGAGGCAGGGGGGGAGGGGGAAAAGGGGGGAGGGGGGAGGGGGAGGGGGGGGGAAGGAGAAGAAGAGCGGGAGAAGAGAGGAAGAGGAAAGGGGGGGGGGGGGGGGGGAGGGGGGGGGGGGGAGGGGGAGGAGAGGGGGGAGGGGAGGGGGGGGGGGGGGAGGGAAGAGGGGGGGAGGAGGGGAAAAGGGGGAGGGGGGGGGAGGGGGAGCGTGGAGAAAGGGGGGGGAAGAGAGAGAGGGGGGGGGGGAAGGGGAAAAGAGGGGGAGGGGGGAAGGGAGAGGAAAGGAAGAGGGGAAGGAGAGGGAAGGAGGTGGGGGGGGGGAGAGGAGGGGGGGAAAAGAGAGAGAGAAGGGGGCAGAGGGAGGGGGAAGAGAGGTAAGGAGGAAGGGGAAAGAGGGAGGGGAGAGGGAGAGGGAAGGAAAAA
>JAGVVM010002866.1:0-29533 GCA_019149425.1 Psidium friedrichsthalianum
ATTCTGTGAGTATTCAATGGCCTCTTTTTTCTGAGATAAGTTTATGATTGAAAAGGTTCTCTCTATGCCCCCGTTGTGAGCTATAATGTCCAGTCTGTACTATGCCTATTAGAAGGCCTCCGAGTATGAAAATGGCACTAAAACTCACAAGGTCTCTTCTTGGTCTTACTGACTGTTGAGTTGAGCGCTTTTCACAATGAGGATGGGCCTACTACTTGTGTTGCTGATTTTCTTGCGCCTCTCTTGTTCAATTTTGTCCTCCACTGCTGTGTGACCTCTACTTTCAGTCCTATCGTAATCTATTACCCGAAATCGACTGTCAAAGCTAACTTCAAGTGTATAGAATCCTTAACTGATGGGGACCGAATCATGATATCTAGGTCTCTTCCTTAGGTTTTTCTATGATGTTGTTTTGTTTCACATTCCAGATGTGCAACTTGTGGTGGCCGTTCCTCCCTGCGGCTGATGTTTGATCCATAGGTGACTTAGAGTATGATTGAATGGATAAGAGTGTAGAAACAGTGTACAAGAGATTGAATATGTGCAGAAAAATAAAGCTAAGAGACTTCACTTATTCTTAGGAAAGCTGACGTCGCAATAATTGAAATCATTGGAATACTTGCGTTGGCGCAATATTTTGAGTATATTCTAAGGCCGTGAGTCGAAAGCACAATTGCAAGAGTGCAAACCAGTCTATCTCCATTGGAATACTTGTGCTGGCGCAATATTTTGGGTATGTCCTAAGGCCATGAGTTGACAGCACAATTGCATGAGTGCAAACTAGTCAACAAATGACTTAGAAGGAGAATCCTCTGGTACTTTATCTGCCACTATGCAATAACTGGTCCAGACTAGACTTATAT
This sequence comes from Psidium friedrichsthalianum, assembly GCA_019149425.1. Taxonomy (NCBI): domain Eukaryota; kingdom Viridiplantae; phylum Streptophyta; class Magnoliopsida; order Myrtales; family Myrtaceae; genus Psidium; species Psidium friedrichsthalianum. The sequence goes on from JAGVVM010002866.1 coordinate 864, forward strand.
TGAACAAGCGCTTGCTGTCACCCAGTCACCATGGAAGATGATGCTATATTAGCTGGCGATAAGATTTAAAAGATAGTCCTGCAAATGTTTTCATCTGAATGGAAAACAATTGATTTATATTAAAAAAGGGAATGAACAGATAAAGCCTGAAAGTTATGTGTTGGATTTAAATGCTGAGGATGTTTTGTCGTGTCACATCAAGGAACAAGGAGAGATAACCAGGGACGCTTGGAGCACTGTTGCTGTCTCTTGTAGAGAAAGAAGATGAAGACCTCCAAATATACATATGAGCTCCTCCAATAGTTTCAAATCCCAAATGATTAGGGACTGCCATACTAGGAGATCTGCTGGTGCATAGTTCAGAATTGGGTTGGTTTTGTTTTGGACTAGAGTTACTTGAACAGGTTCCCCTTCTTCATCTTCACTTATAGGTGTTGATGAACATCACCTACTGAGTTCAGTGTCATTCCCGTTCTTCAATTTCGTTAATTAATACCATTAACATACTATCTCTTGTTAGCCTCTCCGTTTTTCTTTTCTCGGTGGAGGGACAGGGGAGAGAAGTTAATCTCTCTGTTGACTCTCAAATTTAGTAGTGAATACACAGACTAAGGTAAATTTTGGAAATTTGCAAATGGACTACATTTTTACTGAATTAACTATGATTTATAGGTTTCAATTGGTTCATTTCATCACTATGTCATTGTTTTCGTGGCTTTCGGGTATACAATTACAATTCCACAATACAAATTCTTTGGAGTGTCCTTTTCCTTTAACATCTAAGACACTGGTATATATACAAAATAGGTCTCACTAATCACTATCCTAATGGCACAAATGTTCTTGCTCTTCTTCTCTAGAGGGAGGGAATGAAAATATACAACAGCATGTTCCTGTGTATCTCCATTGCACTTACTATCTAATCCAAGTGTCTTTGGGCTTTGGTGTACAATGGTATGGTGGCATCATGACTAGCAGCTGTTTTATTTTTACTTTTTACTTTTTATTTTTTTAATCAATAGCAATGTTATTTCTCAATATATATTCATATGCCTCTGTCCCAGCTGCTTTACATAGTAGCACCCTTGCAAGTTGCGACTTGCTTTTTTCTTATTGGTTCTGCCATGTTCTTTCATTGTAGATGTCGGAATTACTTAACCAGAAATCTTCTCTACAAGGGAAAGTACCTTCTGGCTACTTTAATGCCATTTTCGAGATGAGTGGCGATTGGCTTCTTGATACTGCAGACACCAAATATCTCGCTCTTGATGGCTATTTCATTTCTCTGTATTATTTGCACCTAACGTCAACCCCCCTGGTGTTGCAAGAAAAAGTAAAGAAGTCAGTTCCACCACGTTGGGATCCAGCCTCATTAGCCAGGTAGCTGTCACTTGCTCAAGAGGCAAAAGAGATTTAGTTACTAGATGTTTCCCATGAAAAATCAGTTCCTGGCAGCATTTTCTGCTTCTGTTTTGTATTTTCTGTTGGTGGGCATGATTATAGTTTGCACGCAGGTTCATCCAGACATATGGGACACACATTATAGTTGGGATGGCTGTTGGAGGTCAAGATTTAGTGTGTGTAAGACAGAGACATACATCACCAATATCTCCTGCTGATCTTAGGAGGAATCTGCAGGATCTCGGGGATATTCTATTTTCAGATGGAAATAGTTCATCCCTGTTGCAGAGGTCAACTAGAGATGGCAAGCATAAAGTATCTATTTTTGTCCCAAAAGTAGATTTATGCTGTGTTTATGTGAAGTTCTGATGGAATCAACTGATCTTTTACAGGTGCCAGAGATTTTTAATCGCATTTTGCAGTCAAACACCTTGCAGTTAAGCAGCATTACAGAAACATCAAGCAAAGATGTAAGTGACGATATTGCTGGCTATGTCCCTCTTCTACATAAGTCTCCATCCAAACCAACAGTTTTTTTTATGCTCTTTATTGATGTTAATTAGGGCCTCACCATAATTTGTTCAAAAAGAGGTGGAGATGCGTTCTTGCATAGTCATTCAAAGTGGCTTCAAACGGTGCCTGCCAAGCCAGAGGCGATCCTCTTCAAGTTTGTACCCATCACTTCTCTTCTGGCTGGAATTCCAGGCAGTGGCTATCTGAGTCATGCAATCAACCTGTATTTGCGATGTGAGTGCTCTTATTTTGGGCCTACATGGGCCAGTGATGTTTTCAGCTTTTGGGTTGATAGACAAATGAATATGGTGCAGTCATCAGCATATATTGTATGTAACTGTGAATTAAGTTATTGTTCTGCTTCAACAGCTATGTGCATTGGTCATTTCTGAAAATTGAGTGCCTGAAGAATTACTAACTAATCCGCCTGAGATCCTGAATCTAAGAGAGTGATCTCAGCTATTAATTTCTCTAGTGGTCAGTGAAAAGACCGCTTTTTGCGGACATTATTAGCTATTAGGGACTGAGAAGGACTTAACCAGAAGCATATGCCAATACCAATCTAGATTATGTACTCTAGGATCAGCCCTTGCCCCAATGTGAATCTGTACTTTGTTTTTCAACATGGTTGTAACCATTCACTTACCTTTTGATCAGACAAGCCTGCTTCTGGAGATCTACAATACTTTCTGGAGTTTCAAGTGCCAAGGCAGTGGGCTCCAACATTCTGTGAACTGCCTCTCAGGCACCAGAGGAGAAAGACATCCTGTCCTTCACTGCAATTTAGCTTCATGGGTCCAAAGATATATGTCAGCTCCGCTCAGGTAAGACTTCCAAGAGCTCTTACCTCAGATTAGAGCTTCGTTCTCAAAATGCTTGTCATATGGGCATAACTACCGATTCGTAGAATTACACTATGCATTGTTAGATCAATCATGATAGATTTCATTATTAGCTGGTCCATGTCTTTATTTTTATGAGAATCTATACCCTTTTGGCAAGGCCTAATGTTATTTGGTAGCTTTTGCATTTTCCCCGTGCTTCTTCATTCTGCTATCGTGACTCATTCCATTGTGTTCAGCGCTCTCTTATTACCTGGGAACTTATTTGGCCAGTCTTCAACAGACCCAGAGATAGCATCCCGTTTATGCTCAGCATACCCTTCCTTAGCCAATCTATATTTTTCTACCATTATTCCTTATTATTGCATCAAATATTTCTTCTTGAAAATATATCACAATTTCACTTCTTATGTCAGTAAGATTTTCTGGTTGTAACAAGTTGATGAAGTTTAGTGGTCTATGAAAAGAGACTGTTCATTATGATTTTTTTTCGGGACAGGTAACTAGCAATCTGAAGCCGGTGGTCGGCCTACGCTTATTCTTGGAGGGAAAGAACTGCAACCGTTTGGCCTTGCATTTACAGCATCTGTCGAGCCCTCCTCACGTAATGACCTCTGCACCAGCAAATGTCGCCATTGAGAGGCCCCCTCGGTGGCGAGGTTCTGATGAATTCAACTCCAATGGCCAATTTATGGAACCAATAAGGTGGAAGTCATACTCGAAAGTGTGCACATCGGCTGTTAAGTATGACCCTAACTGGATGGAAGGCGAATCCAGCGGCGTCTTTGTTGTGACTGGAGCCCAGCTTCTTAGCAGAGGGAGCTGGCCAAAGACTCTGCTTCACCTCCGCCTGCTCTTCTCCTACATACCCAGCTGCACCATCCAGAAGACGGCATGGGCCACAGCACCGCAGACCGCTCACAAGTCTGGGTTCCTCGCAAATATCAGCACAACATTTACCTTCACACAAAAGAGTTTTGCTGGTGCAGATAAAAGGGCGCCAGCTCAGCTCAACTCCGGCGTATACCCAGACGGACCGCCTGTGCCAGTTAGGAATGGGAAGCTTCTCAAGTATGTGGACACAGCTGAGGTGGTGAAGGGCCCGGAAGATGCTCCAGGGCACTGGTTGGTAATAGGGGCAAAGCTAGTGACGGATGGCGGTAAGATAGGTTTAAATGTAAAGTTTGCATTGTTAGACTATCCCTAGGTTACTACCATTCTTAATGTACATATTTGATTCAGATGAGTGGCTTTGGTTGTTGTCTTTTGAAATATCCCTGATGTACACGACATGATTGAGTTAAATACACTGAACGAGATTGCTATGCACGATTGCCTTGTATTGACATAAATAACAGGACACTGCAATTTACACCTTATACAAGATTCATCTTGGACTTTTTCTGTTTTCGTCCAGTGCTTGTGGTTAGGGACTCAGAAAGGTGGGTAATTCTGGCCACTGTCTTGGCATGCCATTTAAATCAATACAAGTTAGAATTGAGTAGGTGAAGGGATAATTGTCTAAAAAGTCCTAAACCTATACGACGTCCAATTCAACCATAAATCTTTTAATTGTGCTAATTTAGGCCTAATTTTTTTTGACATTATACCAATTTAGTTCTAAATATTTTAATTGTAAACCTTTTAAAAATTTATCAATTCAGTCCTTAAACCTATTATTACTTGGATAATTGGTCAGAAAAATTACATTGACAAATCATCAAAAGATTTAAGATTAAATTGGCAAATCGTAAAAAGATTTAAAATTAATTTAGCATAATTGAAAGGTTTAGATCGATAAATTGTCAATATGTTTAGAATTGAATTGATACAGTAAAAAAGTTTATGCCCTGCACCTCCATGCTTTTTCTTTTTGTAAAAAAAGTGAAATTTTGTAGGAGACACAATAATGAGGCCTGACTAGTCAGGAGCTACGTTTGAAATTACTTGACGTGCTGTGAACAATTATTCCTTCTTGCTTGGTCAAAGGCAAGAAAAAGTTGAATGCAAGATGGCCAAAGACCGGAAGTTTCTTCTGGATCACTATTAATTGCTCGTGCTAAAATTCATGCATCATTACATACAATATGTGTGAAAATAACACCTGCGACTTTGTGTAGTCTCGCATAATGATCCATAATCAGTCTTTACTCATATTAGATCACGCCGTGCGTATTAACTTGAAATCTATTGTAATTTTGCTAATTCAGTTCTTAACTTCTTTTTTTATTTTATTTTGTCAATCAAATCATAAATCTTTTTATGTTTTTTCAATTGAATCTATCCGGGCAATTTTGGTCGGAAATTGCTGACGTAGACGCCGGCTATTTTACGCAGCATGGAATGCCCAAGAATTACTGTTATTCATGTGTCCAGAACGAAGCTTTATGCTTAAACCTTCCTCCCAATTTTTTTTTCCCCTTTACGTTTAATCTGCAGAGTAGTTTATATAAGCAGATGGTGCTGACCGGAAAGTTTCTCATAACTAGATGAATCTTGCTAGATCGTAGTTGCGAAATTGGCCCTAAATCACCGAGCATCGTCCGGTAATGCATCGCATCTTCCTGTAACAGAGGCTTGATACAAGCATCTGTAGGCGAACCGTTGCTGATTTCATTTCTCTCGTGATCATGCATTTACGGCTTTCAAATCCGTCTCCTCTGTCTTTATCAGAACGAATCGTCTATCGTCGAATAACCGTATGAATTGGAGTTTGGAATGCCGGTTTCTTGTGATCGGATGGAGAAAGTACTGTGAAGAATGTTTAAAAGCCAGAGCCCAGAAATTCCCTTACATCAGATACTCTCCATACTAGATTTTATTACCTCTTTTCGAATACTTTGGCGCCTCGACAGGAGTCGACAAAGTCCAATCACAGGAAGAGAAAACAATTTCAGCGGCTTTTACCGGCTGTTTCACATGTCTATTCATTAAAGAGGATGCGTACACGAGGACACGAGACGGTCATTGCCAGTTCTTTCTGATTTCGAAGTAGTAGCTGAAGTCCATGTAGCACTTCCCTTCATCATCCACGAACTGCGGAAAAACCACATGAATCAACAATGGATGAACACAAGGTAGACCCAAGAAGGAAGAGAGAGAGAGAGAGAGAGAGAGAGAGAGAGAGAGAGAGAGAGAGAGAGAGAGCAAGAGATCTGAATCAGTGGAATCCATTTTCCTGGAAACCATTGTCTTGATGGTTGAACTTCAAGGAAGTTACCTTAGTTCTGACAAAATAAGATCCCCTGGCAAAGAGACCACAAGGGATGGTCTCTTCCTCCAACTCATGTGTGTAAGGTTCTTGCCTGGGACTGAAAGTCCCAACCATTTTTTTGGTGTTCTCCACTGTCATCATCATTCGGAAGAACATAAACGTGAATTCAGAACATCAGAAGCGAAATAGGTTTTGTGACAGACGAATTCAGCTGTTGTTTCTACCTCTTATGCCGGTCTTCCAGACAGTGTATGCATACTTGAGGCCAGACACGGCGCTGTTGAAGACATTGAACGAGAACTTCGTGTGGTACCGTGATCCTTCCTTGAGGGTAAAGAGACTGCGCTTAGAGTTGTTTGAAGCAGCAAATGGCAAGTTAACATCCGGTCTTCCCGGCGATAGGATCGAAAGGGTCAGGATCTTCACTTCTGGCACTTTTTTCCCGACTTCACCAAAACGAACAGAGAATCAGGCGAGAACAGTTCAATTTAAATTGAAGGATCTTCGCTCTGTCGGAGCATGTTCTCACAGTCAATGAAGTGTCTAATAGTTCCGCAAAAGCCAAGGTTCTAAGGAAATAGAGTACATACACTGTACATCAACGACATTGGATTGACGATGAATGCGCTAGTAACCATTTAAACGTACTCGAATGAACAGATTTCACGACACAACGGGGATTACATTGACTGTGTACATAAATTATTTTCCTCATGGTTTCTTAAGTCGAACCCCCCTGTTTACGTATAAATGTGTGCAGCTTAGTATATTGGGGAAAATTATATTACCGCCAAATTCAATGGCAGAGACATCCGCTCTTCCAAAGAGATGTTCTTTCCATCTCCTCAGTCTTCCCTCATCCTAACAAAAAGAACATAAACAAGGAAGCCCATACATGTTGGTTGTAAGGTAAATAAAAGTAGACAAGCGTCATAAATCAAGTGAAAAACAATAACCTTGTCCTTCTCAATTTGTTCCTTCAAAGAGAACTTCAGACCACAGTCTTGCTCTTCAACAGGCCTCAACTTTCCATCATCATCTTCTTCCACGCGATCGCTTCCTGCATGAGCACCCCCATTCTCGACCTTCGCATCTTCGGTTTCGCCTGAACTCTTGAAAGCGGCGTCCTTAGGAGTTGGCAAGGCCAAAGTTCCCGCAGCAACCGTAGACATCTCCACCTCAAGTCTCGACGCGAACCTTTATGGCCTTGATTCTCGCTTCGAAGAACAAGAATCTGTTTTTGAGGGTTTTCAGCTCATCCCCTACTTAAGTGAATGTGTGGGCATATATATAATGTTCTTGGAGGGTATAAATGGAGGGTATAAAGGTGGACCGTGATGATTTGAAGCAGAGTTTTTAAACACAAGAACAGAGGGGGAAAAAGGGTATTTCTGAATAGAAGAAGATGGCTAAAGTTTGCAGGCTAAAAAAGTGAGCTTTCCATCATGATCTGTTACTTTCTTTTTTTCCAACTATGCCAGCAGTTCATGGCATGCCTTTTTTCTCCGAGCAATCATGATTTTGATGCGTTTCGCGGGAATAAAGTTTCGAAATGGCAATGATTGTGAGGGAAAACATACAGAGCGGAGATAAAGGAGAGAATGAACAGTTGTTCATTCTTGCTGCGGAGTATGGGGATGGAGAAACGAGACAGTAACAATTTTTGTCCAGACCTTGTTGTAAACTTGACCGACAGTCAAAAGAACAGGAACAGATGATTAGCTCACAATGCAGTCGGTAATTGATACTTGATAGAAGGCATTGATGAGAGAGTTTTGTTAGGGATTCTAAGATTGATTCATGATAAAAGTTTACCACGGCGATCAATCGAACCGACCGTTCCTTACCAAATCGGATCCAAGTTCCAGCCCTAGAGCTACGGTCCCCCTCTCCTGTGCCAAGGTCAACTTCTTGGTTGAACAAGTCCTGAGCAGATGTAACGAAGAAACAGAAAATCAAATCAGTTACCCATTTTCAGGGAAAAAAATTCCTAAGAAATTAAAAGGCATAGTTGCAAAATAGAACGACAGAGGCGGGGTTATGGGACGTCTGGATCTGTCAAAATGGATCATAAGTCTATTACTTATCCATATATTATGGGCCGAGTTGTTATGTAGGTTAATTATATTTCATAAATAGGCTTAAACATAATATTGAGTGTTGAATGGGTTGTAAAGGGATCATAAATGAGATTACAGCTTACTTAGATCTAACCCATATCTATTGCTCTCTTTTTATTCTTTCTTGACCTCATTCGATCTCGTACTCACTCACTCTGCGTATTGATTTTTTTAGATTGGATTAAACATGAAAGTGTTTTATGAATATGGGTTTGGATCCTTATCTTGTTGGGTATGAGTCGAGTTAAGTATGGATCATTAGATTTGTATTGCGATAAATAGATCACAAATAGGCTAAATGAGTCTATTTGGGTCGGACCATTTATGACCCAATCCGACCCATCCGTTTGACGGGCCTAAGGACGCCATAGCCAGGCCACGGTCTAGCTTCAGTGAGCGCATCACGAGGATTACAGGACCCTGGCTCACCATCGGCGGTGGCGAGACCCTCCCCTTTTACATGTTACCTTCAATTTAACTCCTTTCTTGTTTTGATTGAACATTTTTTCCACCCTTTAATTTTGGCAACGACTATGCATTCGCCTTAGCTTTTTTACTCTCATAATTAGTAGTTTATCCTAGATAACAATGAGAAGAATCGACCATCATACATAAATCTAAGGCGAGACTCGCCCCTGAAGACAGCAGGAATCAAAATCCGCTGAACAATGATGTCCTTAACCCTCAATGATTCGTGGCATGCGACATCTCGATCAGGCGGACGTAGGTATTCCCAAGAGCCGACCATGTAACATCATGAAATCGAATGAACACAACGGTTTTCCTTTTTTTCCAATTGGAGTGTGAATTACGCCTGCAACTCTCACGTTCACTTTGGCTTTTTGAGAGCGCGAAAATTGGTCTTCAATTGCCACCGATGGATTTTAGGGCCTAAACTTACATCTCTAATCTATCTTCGATTGAGTAGACGCTTCAGCAACCATATTGAGGAAGTAGATCGAGCTGTATCATCAGAATGTTGCGGAAAACCATACACATGCCGGCCGAGATGGTACGCTTGCGCGCGCTCTCTCTCTCTCTCTCTCTCTCGCCACCTGACGTCCATTGGACTACGGTGGATTGCCGTTGCTGCTGTGCAAGCTATTGCTCGCCATTGAAACGACGACCACCACCGCAGTTGCTTGCGATAGGGAGGCAGCGCCATGAAATTAGGCTGAACAAAGCCTAAAGTTCGATTCCTCCTCTCCGTAGAGAAGTCTATTTCACAATAATGGAAGCAACTTTCCTTACCTTTGAACCTCCGTTTTCGTACTTCAATTATTCATTTCTTTCTAGCCGTTGCTTGCTTTGCTAGTCCGCCCGTAAATATAGGCCTTCTCTTTTCTATTTCACACACCAAAAGCGAAAAATCCGGCACATGCGCTCTTCTGTCCTTCGTGCTCTCTCTTTTGTAGCTAGACCTATCAAAATGGTCTTATATATGTTAGTTATATTGAATAAATGAGTTTAGACATAATATGAGAGTTAAATGGATCGTAAATGGGTCATAAATGTTATTATAACTTAGATCAAACTCATCTCTATTACTTTCTCTTTATCCTTATTCACCTCATTTGATTTCTTACTCACTCACTTCGCACTTCACCTTAGTTTGGATATCGATTTTCCTAAATTGGATTAAATATGAAAATATTTCAGAAATATGGGTTTGGGTCGGTATGGGTTGGGTATAGGTCGGGTCAAGTATGAGTGATTGGATTTGTGTTGCCATAAATATGTCATAAACGGGTTAAATGAGCCTATTCGAATTGGACCATTTATGACCCGACCAAATTCAGCCATTGACAGGTCTACTTATAGCTGGTTTCATATTTCTCGCCGTTCTTGCCCGAATAGCACGGTGAAACATTAATTAACGAGTCCATTATACCTGAAAGATCCTCGCATCTCACCTTCGACACTTACCAAAAGCCAGAAATTGTCAATCGAGACAACTGTTTGCACGCTTCAGACATTTATCTATTTCGTGTTTCCTTCCGGCGATTCTCGCACACTGCACAAGAAGTTTAGCTTTTCTTTTACCCCTCTGAACATTGTCCAGTTCCTAATTGGACATCACGTGCACCAACCAATAATCATCAAAGTGTCGATGATGGGTCAACTTCATTCAGGCCAGGAGACTGACAATCCGTTTCCTTCTTACCATTCCTAGCATTGCCCACTATGTTTTGGTGAATCTGTCCTCTCGTAGATGCCCAAAACCTGATTATGACTAAAAAAAATTAGTAAACTTATCAAAAGGTTTCACTGATTTGCCATAGTGAATTTGGCGACTAGAAGCACATGAAGCAGTTATACGAGATGGGTTGCAATTGCAACTACCTATATTTCTTCCTATATTTGCCAAACATAACATATGGTATTTATATCTCCTTTACCGCGAAGAAAGTAACATTCACTCGCATGCTATCTGAGTCAGACATGTTCAAGGTTGCGGTCAAATCGCTTCGTCTATCAAGCGAGAAAGAAAAAAAAAAGATCCTGAATTTATTGCATTGGTATCAAATCAACCCTAAATTTTAATTTCATCAATTTAGTTCTAAGCTTTTTTGTATTGATATCAATTCAATCTACCTATATGGTACAGCCAGCACTAACTTGAACTTTTTTTTTTTAAATCTTTTATTTATTTATTTATTTATTTTTTCTTTATATTTTTGCATTGCTCGACTGGCCACCAGCAATGGGCCATAGGGGGTGAGGGTCGACTTTGTTGGGCTGTGCCTGGGCGAGAGCGAGTGTCGACAGGGCACCCTCATCAATCTGGTGAGGCCGACCTTCTCGAAGGCCTAAGCGGCCTTCCCCGAGGGGAGGGGGGGAATCGCCCAATGTAAAATCTCCGGTTTGAGTGGAGGAAAGCAGCTTCACTAGGAGAGAATCTTGGAATAGCCTTTTTGTGGCGTTCATGATTGCTTCACATGCTTCTCATCATTGCGAGGTCATGTCATACGATGAGGGTGGTAGAGATTGAATATTTGCAATATCTTGAAGGCCATCATTGCACGACGGTCAATCAAACAACTTTTCTTTAGTAATATCAAGAGAGAGAGAGCGAAGCATCAGCGCAAGTGCGCAGTAGTAATCATGATTAAGGAATGTTGGTGATGGGTTGTTCAGTAGTTTAATCCCACCAACTGGGCTCCAACCTCGCCAGTTTCAAACGTGATCGCTTCGCTTTATCGCGACCATGTAAGCAAAGACATTATGTTACAAACACAAAGCGGAATAGAATTGCCCGACCATACCTGTCCTAGAGCAAGCCTAGAATGGAGTAAGGAAGATATTATTATCTTTAGTTTAGGCATTTCGATTCAATCGAGGGCATTCGTGAACGAACGCACGAGGCGCTCTACCTGATATATTTTATGGTATTTTGGTGTCTTCTATTCTATATCTCATGAGAACTTCGCAAAAAGTCTTAAATTGATGATGTTAAAATAATTTGTTTATCATGAAAAGAAGTGATTGTTGGATACATACTTAAGTGATTGTCATATATGAGAAGAAGTTATTATTGACATGAAGAGAAATGGTGGTTGATCATGAAAAGTGACAATGGTTCCGATAAGGTACCTATTTCCAACTTATGTGTTGTTTGGTAGTCTGTGAAATGGCCAAATCACACATTTTTCAATAACAACTACTTTTTATTCTTTATAACCCTCTCGTCTTCACAACATTCTCTCTTCTTCTCCTTTCACACACAAGTTTGAGTAATTGTTTGAACTCGTTCTTTTGCAGCATTGGTGTATATCATGAATGTATGTTTTTTTTCAACCCCATATCGACAATAATGGGGTCAAATAATACCTTAAGGAAAGTAATCATCAGCACGCATCAAAGCGTTAAAGAACTATAAACTGCTGCTCATATCTTCATCAATAATCAAATTTTCTCAATAATATTAGGCTGCGTTTGATGGAACGCATATAACTTTGGATAGAATAATTTTTATCCTATTTGGTGTTTGGGAGAACACTGAATTCGAAAATGTTTAGATGTAAACCCGATATGAAAATCCCACCTGAGGGATGGGATAAAGCCGGATAGGATATCCAACAAGAAAAACTTAGGAAAAAAAAGAAGATAAAAAGAGAAAAAACACGATGGACTTGCTTCACTGCTCACAGCTTGAGTCGTCCACGCCAGGTTTGCACATCTCAGTCGATCTCTCTTTTGGTGATCGACTCGCCACACCGCCATTGACCCCATATGCCATCGCCTTAGATCGCTGCTTCCAACATGAAAAAGTGTTGACTTCCTCTGACAAGTTTTAGTTTTCTTTCCTCTTGCAGAAGGCCCCGTAATATCTGTTGCAAATTTTACAGCTCCTGTCATCGAGAGTTTCCATGAAAACTACTTTTCCTTTCCATCATGCTCTGCTTTTGCCTCGATCTGAATAAAAGGACGGCGGTGATGGGTTAAATTGATGGGCTCACCAAGGAGGGTTCGTCCTTTTTGTGTCTGCTCTCGTCCCCTGTTCTACGTTGTCAACAAGTCTTTGAGGTAAAAAAACTCGTGAGTTTTGTATTTTTCCTTTGATTTTCAATTTTGGGATCGTACTCTGATTTTGGATAATATTTATTTGAATCTATATTATATCCGGACATTACCAAACACAGCCCCAAGATATTATTATCGTGGAGATGGAGACCGTGCTAGATCAAGTGCTCGCAATCATTTTAGAGATGCATCATTTTAGAAAGAAGCAATTAATGATGAAAGATGGTGCCGAGGAAGAATTCTTAATGTTCTATCATATCGTCTCTATGAAAATTTTGATCTTATACAAATCTAGAGACATTTGAAATACCTTGGAGATCAAATCCAATACTAACAAACAAGATACAGATGGATTTACTAATTTGCAAAATTGTAATCCATATGCATCGGTCACTCGAATAACACTGGTTTATGATTCTCTTTTCATCATTAAATACAATATTATGATTCTCAAGAGGTATAGTTAGTAGTATTGCCTAAAGAACGGGTCTTAGACTAATTGATTATAGTCAACTAGAGTGGAAACTCAACTTTACAATATTTAACGAATCTGTCAAAGTTATATAATATATTAAAGGGTAACAACAAGCTATTGAATCTTGACAGTGATCAAGTACGGAGGCACAAGGTTTGTATACATGTGTAAGTTAGGAGGATGAGTGCAAGAAAATACTCTTAATAAAGTTAAGGTTTTATCAAAGCTAACGTGAGTGTAAGAAAACACTCTTCACCTATATGAAATATAAGATGTGGTGCTGCTTCTAACAAAGTTGTATGGACTCTTATATATGTTCATGAAAGTAGGAGGAAGCACATTGTCATAAAACTGCTGAAGCATAGGAAATTTCTAATCAAGTGTCCATTCATTTAAATGTGCGATAATTTTGAGGACATATGTGACTTGTTGGAAGAATGAATTTGACCCATTGATCAATTATCACATGGTTCAGCATCACTTATATATGTGTTTATGTGTGTGTGTGTGTGTGTGTGTGTGTGTGTGTGTGTGTCTGTATATATTAGAGAGGTTAATCTTGATGATGAGATGAGTCGAACACATTTAGTATCTCTAGAAGATATACCTTAAACGTCCTCTCACTTAATCCACGGACTAAGCGATGATACCTTTACGTGATCGAATCTAGTTATTTTGATTATCGCTTGCTCATGTGAAGGATGTGACACAAGAATCATTACTGCGGTGCCCAAGTGTTTTGATAGGCAGTTCGATCGATAGAAGTCGGTTGACGATTGATAGCAAAAGTAAAGGATTACACTATCGGAGAAGGACAAACGGTAAAGTGAAATCGGTCGACATGACCAAATTTTGGTTGACGATGAAAGGGTTAAGCGCTTAAGCAGGGCCCCGATGAACGAAATATATCACCTTGGACAACTGGAATGAGTCCAGGATATACCATTGCATAGTGGAGTCGATGATCAGAATTGTTTGTATATAAATTTTGATAAGAAAAAGGAGCCATGAAGACCAGGTTTTAATTCTTAGTAAGTGTTATATAACTATATATATTTTATATTTTAAATACTCGAAACGCATTCTTAGGAAAGGATCGCCCAATCAATTCGAGAACACATGTTGTTCATCATTATTTTCAATATTTTATACATTTCCATCACAATTTACATTGCTAGCGACGATTATTTACAATACTTGTACCTTCAAATTTCTTGCCATTTACATTTTCTGTCCGGGAATCACAAAAAAAAACCTTGTCGATCGTACTAGAATATCAAACTCATGCATTCACAATACCGTGTACTTCATGGCGGTGATCCTTTGGTCATGACTCTCATGACAGTGAATCCTTAGCCTCGCAATAGAAACGACAGCCGATAAAGAAAGTACAAGTACTGAAATATCTGCAATCTCAATGCACCAAAACGGGAAAATTTATTCTGCAGGGGAAGAGGAGCAACAAATCAGTTCTTTGCTCTCTTTATTCTCTGGGGCGGATCGACCGAAAACTATACCGTTATTACACTACTTGTCTCGCTATAGTTTACATTGGACATGATATATCGACTTAAAGCGACATAGCCTAACGTTTAAGACTCGAGCAAAGCACCTAGAGAACCAAATAACTTTCACCATTGCATATGTAAAAAGCAGTTCTCCGTAATATGTATGCAGCTGCTTTCCTCTAGTTACATTGACTTGGATGAGAGAGAGAGAGAGAGAGAGAGAGAGAGAGTGTCCTTCAGAAAGGCTGTGGGCGTGTTTGGACTATAAAATGTCATTCCCCACAACACAACCCTCTACGTCTGTGGACAGCCAAACTTCCGCTCGAGGAAAAAACCGACCGTCCTGAGCCGCTGACCAAGTTGTCTCCGGAAGCTTGGGTCAGTCGTCAATGGTTTCTGACTGTAATCCACTGTTAATCTAATCACCTCCCCATCAGCAGGACCCGATCCAAGGAGCAATAGCTCCTCACTAAAGTTGCCAAACGCCAATGTCTTAACGACCCATCAAACTACCACAAGACAGACGCCACGGTGTGCCCTGGGTGCCCGAGGCCAGGGTTTCACCAAGTCCTGGAGCTATCTCGCCTCCACAGAATTGCTATCATGGTCCGTCGGGCTTAGTGTGTGGAGGACAAATGACAAATCAGGTGAAAGCATTTCTTGCACTAAAATTGCCATTGTAGCTTCTTTTTGAGGAACTTTAGCAGCTTGCCGGCTCAGAACTGCTCTCCTTGTGTACAAAGAAGCCCACACTTTGGAAATAGCATTACCAAAGATAATTGGATTAGAAGGGCTCACATTCGGAATTGAATCATACAGCCCAGCCGCGGACATTCCAGCTAAATCCTCAACATTGGCGCTTGAACGGACAATCAACCGAGAGCTCCCTGGAAATATTTTCCTAATGCTCTCAATGATGTCTTTTGGGGGCCGCAGGGCACTTATCAGTTCCTGGAGCTGTTGGCATACCTGGTCGAGTTCCCCATCCTCCAGTTTAGCCCTTTCCAATTCTTCAAGAAGAGAATTGAATGTGTCCATGGAGTCACACTGTTGTAAAGCCAATTCCATTGAACCAAAAGGTATTACTGCCCCGGATGGGACTTTGAAAGATGCCGGTACTCCATCATCATTGTAAACTGCCATGAGGAACAGCATGATGTTTAGTAAGATAATAAAAGCTAATGTTAAATAACATACTTCATGCTAACACAGTAAACTGATCCATAGCTTTCAGAGTTTAAGACAGAAAGAAACAGGCTATTTCCATGAGGTGGAACTTGATGGTGCAAGGCCATTCCCATCAATACTGTTAGGATTCAGAGCACAACCACAACGAAATAAAACGTAAACGCGAGAAAGAAAAATCGAAACACAAGGCTTTATCTTGGTTCACCCTTAAAATAGGGCTACGCCAGCAAAGAATTTCATTATAATTCGCACCTCGCACATCTTTGATACAACACTCAGTTACAAGCGGAAAAGAGGAAAAGAGTACATATAATAGTAGCTATTCATGGGCCTAACCTCAAACTATTAATTAAAAAATATGGGCTAAAACTATAAAACCCTTGGGCGCTGCCCCGACGACTCCCACCAGGGCAGCCCTCCCATCCTCGTGTCTTCCTATCGATGGAAAGTATGAACCACGCCCCAACAAGTACTGGGAAATTCAGATGTGCAGATTAAGGACTCATTCTCCTCACAAAACCACAAGTTATTTACTCATCCAGCAGCATCTCCCTTCTCTCCCTTTTCTATTAAAATATATTAAGAGGCAAGAAAATGGTTCACACTATAGAAACAAAAGTGTTGTCAAATTAGCTCAAAGAACTAAGGAAAAGATAATCAGGAGGTTATAGTTCTCATGCAAGGTGAAATATTCAGAGACAAAAGCGTGACCAAGATGAATCTATGCCATGCCTACTTGATCAACATCCAAACCTAGAACTTCAAGTCTTAGTATCTGGGAATGGCAGATTTCACCATGACTACATCACTTGCCACCCGAGCAAGAACTAACTAGAATGAACCATCTGCATGACAATAATCCAAATGTACCAGGGTAGTATTGCTTTCGCGATTTAGTGAGAAACTATGCAGTGGAATGCATTGCAGAAGAAATGTCACTGACCCTTGTGGGAAGCTGCAGCGAGAGAAGCTAACAGACCACAAGCGGCAGCCTTTGCACCTGATGTCTCCACCTCTGCCTTCGCAAGTGGTAAAACTCCACGGGAAACATCCTGATTGCAAGATTCTTCAATGAGTTTGAAATAAGCACTTCCCAATCAAACTTTACTTTCTAGAGATAAAAACAATATATTCATCCAGTTTCACTTTCACTAAGGAAGGAAGAGCATATAAATGTATTTACCAAATAAAGAACAAAGAAAGTTCTAACCTCTCTTAGAGAGAAGGGGAAGGAATAATTTTGGTTTCCCACTTATGGGTTGTTAAGAGTTATAAAAGGGTAAAGTGGTTTTTAGGGTTCTTAGGGTTGCATACTTAACGTATATATGTTGGTTTTCATTGAATGATATAACAAGATTTTCCCTTTACATGGTATAAGAGCCAATAAAAGACCCTAATCGGCAGAGCAACCACTCCCCACCATCAACTAGTTGCCGGAACAGTCACTTGCTGCCGCCGAAGTCAACGGAACTCGTTGGAATCTCCTCGTCACGCTTGATCTATCATTGCAAGTCCAGATCTGATGCTGGTAATTGTCGTCCAGCCCAGATCCGGCATGGTCCAGCATTGCCTTGCCCCATCCAGCCCAGGTTTGGTGTCGCCTAGTGTCACGTAGTCTTTTTCATCCCAGTTCCAGCATTGCCTTGCCCCATCCAGCCCAGGTTTGGTGTCGCCTAGTGTCACGTAGTCTTTTTCATCCCAGTTCCAGCATCGACTAGCCAAGATCTGATGCCGATCGAGCTCCTCAGTCTTCTAGGAAAACTTTGGGACAGCAAAGGATGTTGCCGGTACTTTGTTCCTATGTCTAGACTGTTGATTCGATTGGTTGATAGTATTGTGACAACCTTATTAGGATATTAGAATGAAGTGATTTATTGATGTGATATTTTCAATTGTGCTGGATCATTGAGGTTGGGTTGCTTGAAGGCAAATACCGTGGCAGATTTCTTATTATTATCAGAGGCTAGTGCTAACTTTCAACAATGGAAGAAAATTGCGAAGCCAACTTTGACGGGCAAAAATCAGTATATACACTTGCCAGGGCCTAAACCCAGGGATGATGCAACTTGGGATGTTGTTGATATACGTACTCTTGGTCAAATGATGAACTCTATGGAGAGTCATATAATTGATCTAGTAACTCACATCAACACAGTCAAAGATCTAAGTGAGTATTTGGGTGTATCGTATTCTGGCCAAAATAACCTTTCATGGATTTATGAGATATCGCAGGAGTTTTTACTGATCTGAGAGGAAGGAAAGTTCCATTACACAGTACTTGGCTGATTTTAAGAGGATGTATGAGGAGTTGAATGCTCTTCTCCCTATTTCAGATGATGTCCAGCAAATGCAACTTCAGAGAGAACGCTGTAATGGGATTCCTAGGAGGTCCCAATTCAAACTATGAAACTATTAGGTCTCAGATTTCCGGAGGAGAGACTACTGCATCACTCACAGATACATTTGCTCAAGTTCTTCGGGTATCTCATGAGTCTTCTCAGGACACCACATCTGTGGTAGATAGTTCAGATCTTGTGTCCCACTATCAAACTAGTGGTGGTGATAGGAATGAAGGAAACCCTAGAGGACATAATAGCCGTGGTGGCCTTGGTGGTGATCAAGGCACAAGAACAGGGAGAGGCCAAGGCCAACAAGAGCTTTATGGATAGTCCCAAATTTCTACTGATAACTCAAGGGCTGTTCGGACTTTACTGGGGAAAATCTGGTCATATTTAGAAATTTTGCTACGAAGTAACAAGGGAAACCAAGGAAGCAACAACAGTTTGCAAATGCTACATTTGGCATTGACTCTTTTTTCTTTGCCGGTCTCAATTGAAAGCAAGATAGTGGGGTTATGTCTGATGAACAATTTGCTCGGTACAACCAGTTTCAGATTTCACAACCTACTTCTTCCACTTCTACTCTAGTATAGACATGTAATGCTATCGCAAGCCTTTTAGCTACTTCTCACCCTTAGATCATTGATTCAGGGACCTCCAATCACGTCAAGTCTTTCAAGTATATTTTCCTCTCTTACTCCATTATCCACTATTACCCTAGCTAATGGTTTATCTACATAGGTTAGGGGGTTGGTATTGTGCATCCAACTCCTTTATTGCCATTGTCCTTAGTGCTTTATCTCCGACAATTTCCATTCAACCTCATATCTATTAGTAAATTAACCAAAAAACTTTCTCGATTCTTGTATTTTCTAGAATTTGGCTACGAAGAGGATGATTGGTAGAAGACGTGAGGCAAGGGCGCTGTATGTGCTTGAAGATGCTCCATCCATTGCATGCTCTAGTGTTGTTATATTCTCGTGTCAGTTACCCATCTGGAGTCATTAAACAAGAGGTGTCTCCTCTCTATTAGTTCCTTCAGATATTTGGGGTCCTTATCATGTGGTTTCCAATTTGGGTATTAGATACTTTATTACATTTGTTGATTGCTACTCCAAAGTCACTTGGCTATATCTAATGAAATTCATACTCATTTTGATGTGCATATTAAAGTTTTGCGTTCTAACGCTAAGGAATACTTTTCTGCACCTTCTGCGGACATTATGACTCAACATGGTATGATCCATGAATCTTCCTATTCTGATATATCACAACAAAATGGTATAGCTAAAAGAAAGAATAGGCATTTATTGGAAAATTACTAGGTCTATGTTGTTTGCGATGAAGTTCCCAAGAACTTTTTGGTATGATGCTGTCCTGACTGCATGCTATCTCAATAGTCGCATGCCTTCTTATGTTTTGCGAGGTGGTATTCCATTTGCTACTTTGTTTCCTAATCAGTCATTGTTTGTCTTACCACCCTTTATTTTTGGTTGTTCGTGATCATCGACCTGAAGTATCAAAACTTGATCCCAAGGCATCAAGTGTATGTTTCTGGATTATTCGTACTCAAAAGGAAATACTGTTGTCATTCTCCATAGTGAGGAAGCACTTTATAATTGCCGATGTTTCATTTTTCAAATCTACTCCTACTCATGATGTTCAAATCTACTCTTATTTACATGTGACCACCATTCGGTCAACTGCTCCAGCTGTCCAACCAATATCTACACAAGAACCAACTCTTCTCAAAGTTTATACTCGACGTCCCCCTTCCTCCTATCACTACTATGCGATCTTCAGCTCCAAATCCGCCATTAGCTAACCCTCTTTTAGTGTCTAATCTTGATCTTCCTATTACTCATCACATACGTACACGTGCTTGCACTCAACATTCCATTGCAAACTTTATTTCATACTTTATGTGTCTTCTGCCTTTTGGTCTTTTCTATCCACTGTTGACCAATATCCTCTTCCCAAGTCTATAGCGAAGGCGTTACAAAGCCTTAGCTAAAAGACAGCTATGGAAGAAGAATTAAAGGCCTTACGGGCTAATCAAACTTTGGACTTGGTACTTCTTCCTTCAAGTAAAATTGATATTGGTTGTCAATGGATGTATGCTGCGAAAACCCAATGGTTCTCTTGCTCACTTAAAGCAAGACTTGTTGCGAAAAGGAATGCTCAAGTGTATGGGATTGATTATATGGACACTTTTTCTCATGCTGCCGAGCTTACATATGTTGGTATTTTGATCTCTCTTGTTGTCACATATAACTAGCCCTTGTTTCAACTTATTGCCCATAATGCTTTCATACATGATACTCTTCATGAGGAAGTGTATATGGAGCAACCTCCGAAGTTTGTTGCTCAAGGGGATTGGAGGACTAGTTCGCAAGTTGAAAAAGTCTTTGTATGGTTTGAAGCAACCCCCAGGGGCGTGGTTTGGAAGATTTCTAAGTTGTGGCCAAGATGTGGAATTGATCGCTCTTACTTTGATAATAGTTAGGGGGAAGCAAGCTGTTCTTGATTGTGTATGTTGATGATATTATCATCATGGGAGATCACTTGGTTCGTGTAGCTAAACTAAAGCTCCATCTTCAGCAACAGTTTTAGACTAAGGACTTAGGAAAATTGAAATATATCCTAGGAATGGAGGTGGCAGTCACATTGGTTCTGTGACAGTGCAAGTATGTCCTACATTTGCTTATTGAGACAGGCATGTTGGGATCGAAGTCTCTTGATTCACCTATGGAACAAGGAATTAAACGTTGTTGAAAGAGGAGGTAAGTTGAATTATCTCACAGCTACTCGACTAGAGATTGCCTCCAATTTCTGTCTTCTCCACGTACATCTCACTGGGATGCAGTCATTTAGATTTCGAGGTACTTGAAGAAGACTTCAAGGAAAGGAATTGTTCACCAAAATCATGGTCATAGCAAAGTTGGAGGATTCTCTGATACTAATTGGGTAGGGTCTTCAGATGATAGCAAATCAACCGCCGGTTACCGTACCTTGGTTAGAGGAAATTTGGTGCATGGAAAAATAAGAAATAGAGAGTTGTTGCCCGCTCCAGTGTTGAGTTAGAACATAAAATCATGACATGAGTGACGTGAATTAGTGTGGATTCAATAGCTATTAACTGAGGCTTTACATTAAAGCATGAGTTCCTATGTCTCTATTAGTGTGATAATAAGGCAGTGGTACATATAGCTTCCAACCCTGTGTTTCATGAGTGAACAAAACACAATGAGGTTAACTATCATTTTATTTGAGAGAAGCTGCGAAGTAAAGTGAGTCTTCCCAGTCATATTAGGACCTTTGAACAACTTGCAGACATCTTTACTAAACTGTTGGGTAATGAGAGGATAGAATATATTTGTAATAAGCTGGGCATGGTTAATATCTATGCTCCAGTTTGAGGGGGAGTGTTAGAGGTATAAAAAGGTAAAGTGGTCTTTAGGGTTTTAGGGTTGCTTATTACTTAATCTATATACATTGATTGTTATTGAATAATACACCACAATTTTCCCTTTACAAGGGTATTAAAAAAAAAAGAACTTCCCAAATTTCTGGATAGAGGAAATAAACCTTTTTGGTGTGAGCAGCTGTGGCAATAGGTGAAGAACGAGGTTCAGACACTCCAACTTCAGATGAAATTCTTTGTGGTTTTCCATTCTCGCTGCTCTCAGATGTTGATTGCAGTATAACACCTGCTGAAGATGCCTCCAACCTGAAATCGTCCAAAAGCATGTTCTGATGATAGGAAATGAAGGAAAGGAAAGGAGAAATCCTAGGATGAAACAAAGAGATGATGTGCATCATTTAAAGTAGTGGATCATCAATCACATCTACATTTATCTAGAAATAGACCTCACAAACTTTCCAGCAAGTTTCTGTAAATCAGAAATTGTATCATCAGCTTCACACGTCACAAAGACAACCTTTTCCTGCACATGGTAAGTTGTCTTATCAGTATCTTCAAATTTGATTAAGCCTCATACACGGTCAACTGCTAGAAGGAAAACTTAACCTGCCGGGCCCTGACACCAAGATGAGATAAGTGAGGCAGCTCCTGCAGAAGTATAACTCCTCCTATGTTACCTCCTGAAGCTGTCACCTGGAATTTAATCTATCACGTTAAGCCTTCCCTTTACAAATTTCAGGTACCTTCATGATCAAATAACAAGTGCCCGCAGCATGAGTAATTTGATAGAAGGAAAAAAGTACCTCTTCATCTCCATCAGCTCTCTTGACCATAAGAATTAATGGTCCACTCACAGATGATGGCAGTGACCCAGAGTTGATTCTATCAACCTGGACAAGAAACCCATGAACAGGCATATAACAACTTGTAACAAAACATAATTTGCGTTTCTTCTCCCACCATGGACATACCTGAACTAATGTTCCAACAGCAGCTCCAGAAACAAGAACATCCCAACCTTGAGAACCAATTACCCTCCTAATAGCCTTCAAGAGCAGAGTACAAAGTTTTGAAACCTGAAAAATCACACTAAGAAAGATTTTCCAAAGGTCAAGAAGCTGCTGTAACTTTCAATGAGATGTATTTGAACTCAGAATATGGCAGCGGAAAGCACGAATGCACTATGCAAAATCAAGGAATTAAAAAACGGCAATAACTCCAATGATTAAATAAAGTAATATACCCAGCACGGATCTCGGCTTCTGTGTATGTCTTCACACTATTCTCGGGAATTCCAAAAGCCCTTCCAAGCATCTTCAAAGCAGAAAGGTATTTTCAAGTCTCTTGAGTATAATAAATTTACCAACTACACAAACACACTTTGATGCCCATGTGCACATAGACAGTGCCCCTGTGCATGCATATTTTTCCGTTAGGAATGCTGCTATATACCTCAACTTTAGCAGGAAATATCTGAAGAAGTGCTTCAGAATATTCTTCCGTTAACCTCTTTGACCTATCAAGAGTTGCTTTGAGCCTCAACGCCCAAATCATTTTGCCATCTTCACTGCCTTATGAAGACAAAATGAAAACATAATAGTAACGACAAGTAGGCAAGTACATACTAACCATCAATTTGCAAGGTCAGATATCAAATGACTACCTTCCTTTTCGGAAAAGCCTCTGTTCTTCCAAGCAAGAAGTTCATTCTGCAGAGCAGTACATTCTTCCACTTGCCAACTTGATTGCCCCAATTGGCGAATGCCAACAATGAGTGCATCAAGGAGACTATCCCAAATACTCATGTTCTGTGCCACGTTCTCAGCCAACCGAGAAGTACCTCCGCTAGCTTCAACCGCATTGAGGAATCTAAGCAGATATGCATCATAAAAATCATTACAGTTCCAAGTTTGTGGAAGAACAGGAACAGCAAAACAAAATTACGTTTGGAACTAATCCATCGAATATCTTAACATATTATGGCAGGAAAGAATTGTTCACTTGCACATCATAATGTTTTATGCTATCAAAGTATAGATGGTGAACCACGACTTCATCTAATATAGCTTGAGCTTCTAGAATAGTTGATAGTGGTCCTACAAAATTACATGGTACCAAAGTATGAGCTTCCAAATTCAAATGTTTCTAGGCCTATAATTTGACTCTCCAATGATATCCACCCTCCAGTCTTAAGCCAAACTTCAATCTATGCATGAAGGGAGTGCCAAACTACTTAGAAATTAAACCAACGTTCATCTACTAGGTTTTGTTCTTTTTTTCTTTTTTTCTTTTTTTTTTTTGAATAACCAGGGGGCATAGATGTGGAGACCCGGCTTACTAGAGGCCCATGGAACACCTTGCAAGCCCAATAAATCGATCAAGTTCAGATTTTTTGGCTTGTGCAGGTGGCTCTGACTCAAAATAGTTTGCACACAGTTGGTTAGCTTAATCTTTTCGAATAGTTGGTTGTAGTTCACAATATTTTACACATCATTCTGAAACAGCATTATTTTAGGCCTCTGAAAAAGCTAATTTAAGAAGGCATCATGATTCTGACCATAGCTTCACTGAACACGGGCGTCATTTTTTCTTTTTAAAAACTCATCAATGCTTTAAACTATGACACTACTGACAAAGATGGATTGTGTTAGATACTAACATCTGATTATTTCAAGGTCAGGTTATCAAATCTAGTAGCGAGTAGCTTATGGTCCAACATTGGATTTTAAAGTCCTCCCAAGAGAATTATCTCTCATGCGAAATATTTTAGTGGGTCCCTAGTAGATACATACCATAAGACAGCCACATGCTGTACAATCAGTACATACCAGACTTTATTTTGTCATTGACACATTTATTTCACATGGTTCACATGTGAAAACTTTTATCTTTCTGATCAAAGTCATATTAGCCTATATTCCAATGTCCAGAGAACAAA
Organism: Psidium friedrichsthalianum; assembly: GCA_019149425.1. Taxonomy (NCBI): domain Eukaryota; kingdom Viridiplantae; phylum Streptophyta; class Magnoliopsida; order Myrtales; family Myrtaceae; genus Psidium; species Psidium friedrichsthalianum. The sequence goes on from JAGVVM010002866.1 coordinate 25,350, forward strand.
CTAGAAAAGGTAAGACTTCAATGTTTAACAACAGAACAATGGCAGAAATGCCGTTTCAAGGAAAATGGCTCCAAAATCACAAATAGATGCTTAATTCTATCGTGAACTATCCAAGATGGATGTGCACAAGTGATAAAGTACCACAAAATTGCAGTTTCAAGGAATTACATCGAGTAAGTTTAATAAGCTTAAGCTAGTTATCTAACAAGTCTTTTGATATCAGCACACCACAAGCACAAAGTAAAAAAAATAATAATAATAAGGCTCTTGCAATAAGCAGGTCAATTTAAATGACCCCCCCCCCCCCCCCCCCCAAAAAAATTGCTTTTGAATCCCTACAATTAAGATAAAAAAAGAGAAACAGGGAGCTATGTACTGAAAGTACATATACAGTCTTGGACTGTCTTAAAATCGCTACCACTGACAGTACTAGAAACAACGAAATAGTTAACAGAAAAAATCAAAAATACTTGGCAGAAATATAAAGAGAAATCGTCGAAGCAGATACTTTTTTCTGAGACATTAAATCCTAAGTCATCCCTAGGCAACCAGTAAAGTCACACATCCACACAGAAGTTCTGACTGTCAAACTTCAGTTACTGTACGAGTATGAAGAAGCGAAAAAGCATTGGAAATATTGCATGTTCAGGAGACCATTATATTTGTGTCTATGCAGAACCATTGCATTGTGTTCTCGATAACAGCTTCTGTCATTTTTCCAACAAACCCCATAATACAAACGAAGTGATTATCTCTACTTTCTGGAAGCATCATTCATGTTTAAAGGGCCAAACTTCTGACATGAATATTAAACATGATGTATCATTATGATAGAAGCATTCTGGCGACATGCTGAAAGAGTCTTTTCTATTTTTGCTTTGTCAAATCCAATGAGGAAATGGCATTGATGCTGCAGGAGGGGTTTGCCAAAACTCATGCATCAGTAAGCTATGAACAGAAACAACACCTGCTTAAGAGCACAAAAGAATAGTCCTCAAGGCCAATCTCACAAAGCCGCACTGTACCAGAGAGGAGAATGAGAGCATATAAGATGCTGGTTCATCATAACTTCAAATTAAGATGTCTGGATAGGCTGCTCAGAAAAGAGTATGGAATGATTTCACCTTTTGACGCATTGCTATTGCAGCATCAGGGGCATCATTTCGAATTCCACTTTCAAGAACTTTCACAAATCAACTCCCTTGTTTTGCAGTCAAAGATTGCATGGTTTGCATCAACAGATCAGGGATTCCTGGAAGTATCCAATCTCTAAATGAACAAAACAGAGGAAAGCCACATAAACAGTGAGAAATATGTATTATTTGATATACAGTTTAGAACAGAATTGACATAAAATTTGCATCAGTGAGGTCTTCTTTGGGGAGAAGAAGGCAGATTCAATCTCAAAATTACTCATCGTCTATGAACAAAAGAATATATTTGTTACAAAAAGGTACACACATATCCTTTATGTATAAATTGCTACTTTATCTTCAATTATTTGTAATCGAATGGTAAGTCAGCGTTTCGGGCAAGTCAACTGTTATGTATGCAAGTCATAATGGCAAGATTCTTGTGGTCATGCCCTTAGTCACATAACAATTGCACTGCCAGCCTAAACTAATGTTTTGGAGGTTGTCTTTGTCAAGACCCAACAAGAACCCGCTCAGCCAACTTTAAGGGGCAAATATAACAAAGTACAGGATTAACATTCTCCGCTTGACCCAGCATACTGCATAGAGAACAAGTCATCATAAACCTTCAGTAACAGCTACCAGTGGCCGGCTCTCATTAAATGCGGTACGTAGAATTATCAGAAGACCAACAATCAAATGTTATATTATACCCCAAGTGGAGATCCTAGTGCATATGCTCGTTCGTACCACCACAGTGGACCGAACAATCTCATGCATAACAAGAAGTGGCAGCAGATAGTCAAGTGATGAAGTTAATAGTGCAAGGCAGGAATCAATCTCAACAGAAAATAACAAAAATGATCTGCATGAACTCCATAACAAAAATAACATGCCAATTTTAAGTGCAAAAATTACAAAAAGATTTCACAAATGAAATTCTCACATAGCTCACATTCCTTTACCTCTTTACAGTAGAATTATCATAAGACCAGCATTCAAATGTTATATTATACCAACAAGTGGAGAACCTAGTGCACATGCTAGTTCGTCCCCACCATAGTGACTGAACAATCTCAGGCACAACAGAAGTAGCAGGCAGATAGTCAAGTGACAAAGTTTTATAGTGCGAAAGCAAGGAATCTATCTCAACAGAAAATAACAAAAAGTGATCTGCATGAACTCATAACATGCCATTTTAAGTGCAAAAATTACAAAAGGATTTCACAAATTAAATTCTCACATCAGAAGTAAGGTCCTATTACCTCTTTACATTCAAGAAAGAGCTTAAGAGTTGACAATGCCCGTTTCATCCAATGATTCTCTGATGGACTCAAGTTGTTCCCCAAGGCTGCGACGGAAACATCTAGTCAGAAATAATCAATAATCAATTGCAGTTGATCAACTATTGCTGGTATAAATACAAATATAAGGGGCACCATTGGTTCCTTTAGTTTGCCTTTTCCTTTCCTTTGTTTCATCTATAAACTTATTTATCTGTTAATTAGGTTTCTTTTCTTTTTTGTTCTTAAGGCGTTTTGAGCAGGAAGATTTTATCATTTGCTGGTTCTGGCCATATTAATAGCCCACCATTGTTCATTAGAGTTGCCACTAACATAGTTAAGACTTCAATTTTAGATTGGCAAAATTATGAAATCTCATATGCAGACCTTGCAGCATTAAAAAATCCTTCAGCTCCATGATGAAATTTTTTGAATTGCTCCACAAATGCTTCACTATATTCTCCTGGGTTCTTGGTGATTCTGGCAAGCGATTGCTTCAGTAGCAACTAAATTCCTCAGGACCAGCATTCCGGTGAAGCTTGTTCTGTATTGTATGCTTTATTTCTTGCTGCATTTCAGGAAAATAAACAAAGAAACAAGTTAAGTGAAGTTGACAGATCACCTTAAACCTTTACTTCAAGCTCACACACCAAGTCCTTCATGAGCACACCTTGAGGTCATGGGGAATGTCATTTCGATGTGCTATGTCTCTTATTCGAGTCAGAGGAACAGATGCAGTGAATTCAGCCTTGAAGATGGTAGACACGGATGAATTTTGCGAACCACCAGCACTTCCTGAATAAGATGTTAATACAAGCAGTGGACTATCGTAGGAGAAGACTACATAACAATTACACAACGAATACGGAGATACATAAATGTATGTACATGCTTAACAGAAGGGGAAAAAAAGGTGGGGCCCATTGCTCCTACATCAAGTGCTTCACAGTCACGCTTAATGAGGATAGGGGTGGTTTTAACCATTTCTCAGAAGTTACACAAAACACCATGGATGATATCTGAAAGCAATATGCTAAACCCCCCCCCCCCCCAAAAAAAAAAAAAAACCCACCCACAAAAAAAAAAAAACAAATAATAGTAACGATAGTTAACAGTGATAGTAGCATGTACCCAGCAATTCTATGCCAAAGATATGCCCTCCTATTGCATGAAAAACCACCTCCGAATCCATCAGTAAGGAACATTTATTGCAGAAGTGTTTTACCAACAAGTTGCCCTTTCCAGAAGTAGGACATTTAACTTAGAGCAAAATGCTCTCATGTTTATGCTGTTTGAGACACAAAAAAAGCAAACATGTATGCTCTCCTTTTTCCACATACAATTAGAAAGTTAACAAAATATACATGGTCGAACATTTGTGAGGAATTGGCCACTAATGAGCATCCTTAACCTTATAATTGCAGAGTATACAGGTAATAGGACAAAGTGATTTCTCGTGATCGTATGGAACATATCAGCAATATTAAGCAGGATTTTCTATTAAAAAAGTCATTTCAGTCATTAAAAGGAGAAGAAGGGAAAAAGAACAACTAAGCTGAATGCCATGAGACTATGGTTCGAGAAGAGATTCTGAGAGAGGTGGGCGAGGGTAGGGGGGGTTATGGTGGAATCTATGACGGTCCTCTAGTGCCTGCTGTCTTCATCTGAGTCCCTCCGTTATCTGACGTTCTTTATTCTCGTATTCGTTGTCTGCGTCGTCTTTCTCTTTTTTGCTTTTATCTGCTTTTTCTGTCGTCGCACTTCAGCC
>JAGVVM010002867.1:0-46850 GCA_019149425.1 Psidium friedrichsthalianum
TTGGGCATGGATCTTAGCTGGCAATTTATGGTATCACAATAAGAGAAAATTTTATCCGGCTCTAGCCACTCTTTTCCTAAGGATAATTTATCTCTCTATATCCCTTTGTATTCCAGACTAATATCAAACACAATACATGATAAAATATATCTTATTTGAGTTTTATCGGATGTACTAAAGCAGCCTTTAAAGAGAGAGAAACACAATAGAGAGGGGGGGTGCGGGTAGCAGCTGTCGTTTTCATTGGGCCATGCTTGCGTGCCACCACCATCGCTCGGCTGACACGTCGCGGCGACTAGGTTTGTGATTCGTGTTTAGCAGGTTTTATAGCAAGGGAATAAGATTTGGGGGAGCGAGGAATTCAATCAGAATGAAGTTTAAATTTATAGTTGTATTTATTATTTTTTTTTACAATTGTGATTATTTACCAATAAATCAATTGAATTGTGCACTATGTCAAAACTATCCTACCCAAACTGCTGCCAAAACATCAGCTCTCCAACCTTCACCATCCATGGAGAAACCTTCTCTCCCTGTCCAGTTTGGGTTGGTCCAACCTCCTTCAAATCTTTCAAATCAACCTGTGGAACCCTCCCGACACGCTTTTAAAGCTACAATGTCAGTCCCACAACGCAATCCAACCTCCCCAAGGTTCAATGAGCCACAGTTGCTTCGCACCAGCAAAAGAGCCTTGAGGACGACTCGTCTCTCTTCTCCGCCTCGAAACTCGCCGGACGAGTCGACCAGTCCCTCCTCTTCCTTCTCCCACTCACAACCCGGCCTCCTCACCGCCTACCAAAGGCTCGCCACGACTAAAATGTTAAGAACCTCTCTTATCGTATCCACCCGCGGGTGGTCTTCCCTAGCCACTCCCTGGTCCTTAGGCCTGTTTCGCAAATGCCGAGCCCGTTGACATACTCAATTCGTTCTCGTTCATGGCGAGGAACACCGAGATCCTCGCTGCGTGGGGCCCTAGTTGGCAACGGGGGAAGTCAACCCTCATCGGATCCTGCGGGGCGGGTCAAAGATCAGGCACTTGACCCAAAGTGCATCTTCATCGATCATGACCAAGTAACTAGTCTCGCTCGGGAGAAGGACTGTGGCTTTGTTGGCTCAGGAAGACAATCTGATTCATCTTCTTCATGTGAAGGAGACTCTATGTATAGGCCAAGTTAGGCTCAGACGAATGAGCCAAAAAGGAATGAGAGGGGAAGAGGGTTGAGAGTTGATGCAGGACGCTTCGGCTCTCTGACCCATGCGGCGGCACTTCGTCGGGGGACGAAGAGGACAGGGGGATATCATGCGGGGAGAGAAAACGGGTATCAATCCTCCGGTGTTGACATGATCCATGACCCGCCAATTATGCTCTTGGACGAGCGACTTCAGGCTTAGACAGCAGTCGGCGCTCAGGTGATTGAATTGCTCTCCTCGATGGCGAAAGCCCATCGAAAGGACGATCACCCCATATCATCCACCAACCAGCTATCGGATTCTAGGATCATCTCCAACTAACCTGATTCTCTATCGCGGGTCAGTTGCCATAGCGGCAAGCAGCGGATCACTTGAGGAGAGGATAAGCTAAGCTAGGGACTTCAGGCCCGCTCCAATTGAACGTGCTAGAGTTTGCGATGGAGATTCTAAGGCCCTTGGAAACATTTATCGCCAGGGCCATCACAGCCTCATTAGACAAGGAACCCTGCCATGCTCCTATCCGATGTGGCCAGTAGTCGAAATTAGACGGGACGAGGAAAACGGCCAATTGAAAAAAAACACGGCGCATGATCATATTTTCTCGATGTTGTAGATGTCCCCGGAGAGAAGATATAGCTGTATTTCCTCGCACGATGTCGAGGTTTTGGAAGAATATCATGATAACGAACGACAGCAACTTCAATACTCGGCAAGGACGGATGCAGGCCCTCGTCGGGGGTTGGCTAGGAAGCGGTACATACAATGTAGAGAAAAGAAACGAAGGAGGGGTCCGGAGAGGCTCAGGACGTTTGCGTTCAGCCTGAGCTTTCCTGCTGTCGTCCACGTTCGCCAGGCCCTGTCCGATTTCCTAAAAGAACGGCGCGTCCTTAATGAGGGATGTCGTCGAGAGGAGCTACTACCAAGGAATTTCTCACATGTCACATGGAGTTGCAACACATCGTGTCCTCACTTCGTATGTGCTATGCAGAGACGTGGACTTCTCTATGATCTGAACGGCGCGTATGCTGTTACTTGGATGTGGGCCTCACATCGCACTGATCGGCGCCTTCGCATTCTCACATTCATGTCGGGCCATTGTCCCTGTAGTCACCTTGCCAGTCTTCACCATTGGTGCGTTCGCGTTCCTGAGCGCTGTGTCGCCGAGACTTCATTTTCCAGGACACCGGAAACTCACGGCACTGCCATCTGAGCACTGTCCTAGGAGCGTTTTTACGTTACTCAGGATACTTCATCCATAAAGAGAGATCCAAAAGAGCTATGTGGCTCTTGCATCTTACCTATGATCTCGCTTGTATCGACTACCCCACCGCGGTGCCCGACCTCGCCCCTCTAAACAACGCTGTCACACGACCCGTCACCAACATCTCTACGCACGCCCCACTCCTTATCTGGCACTGGTACCTTGCTGTGATGTGCTGTACTCTCTTACCACTACTGTGCACCAACTCTTTCGTCGATCGCTGATTCTCAAGCGATCTCGATAGACAGCACAAGAACTGTGCGATTTGGCCCCAGCTGGACGATCTTACACTCCGAACACCCCCCCATGCTCACTGGTGAAGATGTGCTGAACATTGCACCTTGTGTGCACTCGCTATAAGGACACCAGAGGCAATGTGGGGATCATGTTCGGCTCTTCATGATCTATCGCGTGCTTGGCTGGTGATCCTGTCCCAGGGCTACAAAAACTACGAGTGAAAGCTGGTTACTGTCAGATGTAGTCAGTCTTGAACTGCCGAAGAATGATTTCCTCGAGAACGTATAGATTTCCATTGACAAACCAATTTTCTGTACATTCTGGCAGAAATGCATTCTTCTACACTATTAGACCAAAGCGGATTGAGAAATATGTTTGGATTTATTGTGCTGTCATCAGATTGCCTTGTAAAACTCTAGCACTAGATAATTGATTCGAGCTCAGAGCCAAAAACCTCTTCATACGACTGGTTACCACAAACTTAAACTATAGTTCTCACACTGTCGGATGCAAAGCTAGTCATGCTATTATCAGTCTGCAACTTCATCGGTTATGCAGGAAACCGCCTAATCAAAATCTCGACTTTAGGGGAATCTCGCTACCAATTCTATGGGGGTGTGATCATATGGGACAACTAACAAGAGTCGCAACATCAACTTCTATCAGAAAGTAGAGGCGGGAGCCAGAACATTGATAGATCCCTCAGATGACTGCAGGTCTTTCATTCCAAGTGCTAGTGCCTTATCAAAAAAAATAAAAAGGAGATCTTGGAGGGTATTGCTTCCAGATCCTCGCAAGATTTTATAACTGGTCGGTCATCATCGTGATCCAGTTATGACTAATGCATTCTTGGGTGTCATAATTCGGACTATCTTATGATTTCTAGCCAGACACGATTGTACGGAAGTAGTGCCAAAATCTCAAAAGAAAAGAACTTTAAAAGGCGCCCTTCTTTTTTTTGCTCTTCAATGGTTGAATGACGGGGCAGAGCAGAGAGTACTTGGCGAGGAAAATTGTCGCCACATAGCGTGGACCTTGTCCCGACCCTTTCCATCATCGTTCTCAGAAATTTAACGGAAAAAATGGCGGCTTTCTGGGCTTCCACTACTTGGAAAATCTTGAAAAGGAAGATGAGTAAAAAGAGAGCGAAAGGTGCGTCCTTTTTGGTCAGCTCACCTTCTTTAAATTCTGGCTGCGCTCAAGCTATAAGCGCAGACAAAAAAACAAAAATCCCCCCAAAATCTCTCCTTCTCTCAACTCTCAAGTGTCAAGCAAGAGCTCTGAAATTCTCTTGAGGTAAAGTGACGGGATTTTGCTTTTGTATTTGAGATCTGATCTCACGATGACTGTCTCTCTCTCTCTTCGCGCGCGCTCGAGATTTTGGTCTTCCTTCTTCTTGGCTGACTTTTTCCGCATTCCGGTCTAGTTTCAGTTGGATTTGTTCTATTCGAGAATGCCCGTGATCGAGAGGAAACATAGAGGCGGGTTTCGCCGCTCTCGTGGTGTTCGGCTTGGGTTTCTTCTCGCCGCTTATAATTTGCTGAACATGGTTATGCCACCATAAGAGCCCGAACTTGGGGCTACCGTGGCCAACGGATTGGGATGTCCGATCCCACCACCCAGTTGCCAGGAGAGACGAAGAGAACGGGGGGATCCTGGCTTGCGGTACCATGTTGCTGTCACGGCGACCGATGCTCCTTATAGCCAGTGGCAGTGCCGAATATGTAATACTTGGTACAGAAGGTCAGGGACATGCCCGGATCGGACATGGAAAGTTCCCAGGATTCTGCACTCGGGAAGTCCGTGATAACTTGATGGAGGAATACCCAGTTTCGTGGTTGACCCTCTTCCTGAAGGCCTGGATCGAGTAAGAAGTTCTGATATATTTCTCATGCATTTCCTTCTTGTGAGTGTGACTTTTTCAGTGTTCCGGTGCTATGTGGGTGTTGTTGCTCGTGCGCTTGAATTTTTGCACTGTTCCACGTGGTGCGCTACTCGGTTGTTAGAACGATTAGTTAATCTGACCTGGTAAAAGATGCATAACTTGTGTACTAGTATCTATGATCAAGCAATAGCCTGTCCTTGACGCAACTCATGATCCGGGTGCACGTACTTCTAAATCAGGGTAATAAGCTAACAGCAAATGGTACCACTTTGGGTGATGTAACTAGAGGAAGGAGTAATCCTCTCTTAGGTTGGCAAAAAGAAACTAGAGATAAGAAGTAATATGTGCATGACACAGAACAATTCATGTAGAATGGATTGATGATACAGCTGTTTTGGAATATCGCTTTGATAATTGTCGAACATTGTTTCCCAGAATCTTGACATTTGAAGCTTTTCAACATTTTGTATGTGACATTTGTGATTTCCTGCAGGGTTATATTGTTTTAAACAGACCATGGGCTTTTGTGCAATGGCTAGAAAGTGCAACTATTGAGGAAGGGTGAGTTCTTAACTCTTAAGTAGTTCCTATATAAGAGTTCGGTTCATTCCTGTCATGAAATTTGATGTTTCTTTGCATTCCTGAAATTATACAGGTATATTCTCATGGCGGAGCCGGACCACATATTTGTAAATCCTTTGCCTAACTTGGCAAAAGGAAGCCACCCAGCAGGCTACCCATTCTTCTACATCAAACCAACCAACAATGAAAAGATTATTAGGAAGTTTTACCCCAAAGAAAAGGGTCCTGTAACTGATATCGATCCCATTGGCAATTCTCCAGTAATTATTCAGAAGGTTGGCTCTAAGAAAGAGAGTTTGGTTTGAGTGGAATTTAGTTGACTGGGAATTACTGACCATACATTACCTCCTTGCTTCTTTTTTTCTTTGTTATGTGAACCAAAAGCTGTATTGATGAATTCTGTGGTATATCCCAGAAGTCAGGACATTACATATTCCTCAAATTTCATGTTCACTTGAATTTTGATCCAGTCTATTTTGGAGGAAATTGCACCTACATGGATGAATGTCTCTTTAAGAATGAAGGACGACCCCGAAACCGATAAGGCCTTTGGATGGGTGCTAGAAATGTGAGTAACAAAAACTCAAAGAATTTTGTCTCTCTATGTACTGCGTGGCCGTTGATCTTGTGCTGGCTGCTGCTTGACAGTTGTAGTTTTTTATTCTAGGTATGCTTATGCTGTAGCATCTGCTCTCCACAAGGTGAAGCATATTCTTAGGAAGGACTTCATGCTGCAGGTTATTTTGATACTCTGTAACAGCTTGCATTTGGTCTTTGTCAAACAATCAGTCAATCTACTCAGACTTCTATGATTCTACCTGTTTTCAGCCACCATGGGATCTAGAAATTGGAAAGACGTTCATAATTCATTACACTTATGGCTGCGACTATTCTATGAAGGTGAAGGGCTCTCTCTCTCTCTCTCTCTCTCTCTCTCTCTCTCTCTCTCTCTCGTGGGTAAGTGCTGGCGGTGCAGGACAGGCTGCTTATCATGTGTGACTTTCGACTGCACTATTTTGGATGTCTGTAACTAGTTGAAGTCAAACATCAATAATTGGGCCTATGTGTTCAATTTTTTTTTCTCCCGGAAACTTCTGAGGTGTCCTGTTCGATCCAATTTTCACTTCCAAGTTGTTTGTATATAGGGTGAGCTGACATATGGCAAGATTGGAGAATGGCGCTTTGACAAGAGATCCTATCTTAGCGGTCCACCTCCAAGAAATCTTTCTTTGCCTCCACCAGGCGTTCCTGAAAGCGTGGTAAGTTTCAATTGAATTCCACTAACAAGAGGTTATCTTATCTGGTCTAGCTGGTTGCTTATACTGTGCTTCTCGAGTTTTATAATTGCTCTTCAACTGTGCAACACACTTAGCAGACACCCTTGTTGATGATTCTATGACCTCTCGGCTTGATCATGAGCATTTGCCTGGATGGATGCTTCTATTCGAAATCCATTGAGAGTTTCTTCTTCTTCCATTTACCACTGTTAAATTTCTAACAAGATTGTTGAATCTACAATCTGTCTCTCTTCACAAAGTGCTGGAATTTGTCTTCTGTATTGTTCCTAGAACTAAAGTTGCTCAAGAAGGGGATGAAACTATAGTTTTGATTGTCTGTGTCAGTAGTAGAAAATGTTCTTCAACTATGAATGTGAAAAAGTAGCCACTCCTGGACTTATTCACTCTTTGAAGGGCCCTGGAATTAACTGCTATTATTACATACGCAGTTTTTTTCTTTTGGCCGACATTGCGTATGCAGTTTAATAAGCTAAAGACTCTTCCTGAAAGGGCTTTAAAACCAAGATAAGCAAGGGATTACATGAGTGTGGTGATCCTTCATGCTTTTTATGCTGTTGAAGTATTTTGGTGGAAGTCGATTCATCATTACTAATTGGCCTGTGATCTCATGTAAGGCGACACGGTTTATGTTGTTGGGACTTAACATGTCACTCTCTTTGCCGTCTTTCTAGCTTGTGATCTTAAACAGCTGTGGAAGTTGGAATCATTCTCAGCTTGGTGTTGACATGGTCTCCTTTTCGAGTATATGATATTAAACTTTTGTGCATTGAGGTCTACATCCCACTTTTTACAACAACCGAGTGGGAAGGCAATACTCACTTTTTTTCCTCCTCTAATTTTCTCACAGGTCCGACTGGTGAAGATGGTAAACGAGGCCACTGCTAATATTCCCGGTGGGAAACGCTAAATAGAAACTAACCTGCCACGTGAAAACCATTACAGACTTCCTCTTTTTGCTATGTTTGGCCAGTGGTCGTAAGGAACGACCCTATGGTGATCTAATAACATCACAGACAGGAATCGGCGGCTCGGGCAAGCTAAAGCAAGAAGCTCAAGCCACACGATAGATTAATTGAAAATGCTGGGACAGTTATAATTTACTGGTTGTTTTCCTTTTACTGTAAAAAAAAAAAACAGTTGTAGCGCCGGTCACGGCAAAAGTTTTGAGAGGCTCAAAGGGTTGTGTCAACCGAATGTTCTTGTCGGTCAGAATCTAGTATGGTTTGGTCGGACAGGGATCTACTGATGAAAATTTGTAAGTTCCTGTGCAAAGCCTAAGGACAAAAGAGAATGACAAATAGGATGTATGATGCGAATCATCCAAGATTTGACCTTGTTATACTCTTGTCTATGACTTTTGACCGAAAAAAAGAAATCTTGTCTATAACTCACTATAGACTCAGGAAACAAAGAGAAGATGTGTAATCTCTATTGTAGACCTACATTTGATCCAATCAGAAATAATTTTCTTCCTCTATGTTGTTTAAGAAATCTGATTCTTTTGGGGTTATAATTGATGATTTGTTTCTCAATTCCAGCTCTATGAATGAGCCTCTAGAGTCCCACATTCAGTGATTCCCGAACTCTTTGTTTGGTATCGGGCATCATCGAAATAGGCAATGTTCCTCAGTTGATTTAGGGCATCAGTTCTTTCTTTTACTTTTTGATGTGCTATCACCTGTGCAATTGTGACGAAGCAGGAAAACTGAACACCTTCAGTTGCTCACTTTTTTGTTCTAGGTGAACTACAGATTTTATTTACTCTTGCTTTTTCCGCAATGTTCCAGCATTTCTGCTCTGCTTATGTACAGCATCTGCATGTTGGGGATCGTACGTTTTAGGGTTTTGATGGTCTTGTAGTGAGTGAAGGCCTCATCTTCACAATCTGCTCTCCATCAACACCCATTTTCTTGGCATAAAGACCCGCCTCCAAGAAGCTCTTGACCGCATTCTCCATGTACTCCTTCGCTTCTCTCACGGTCATCTCCATCCCAAATCTCTCGGGGTCGCTTGTGAAAATGTGATCCCCCGTCAGCGCCGCCGCAAGCTGCAGGAGCTCCTGCTGGAATTCGCTCGGCTTGGCGTCTTCCTTAGCCTCGCCTTCCCTGATCTTGACTGGAGTCGGGAGTTTCTCTGCCGGCATGTTAAAATACGAATTACACGCGTTTACTAGGAAGGCACCAGGCCATTCATCAAATACTAGTTACAATGTTGTTTCCGAAAATCTGCGCCTTAACACATCGAGAGATGACTACTATTGTGCATTCAATCAGTGCATTTTGTGACCAAACCTGGACAGTCGGTTCTCGGTTGAGTGCGTGTTTGCACGATGCCCTCGAACGTGCCGGCCCATGCGTCTCGCTTAGTGAGGAAAGGCGCGCTGAGGTTGAAAAGCTTCTTGACCGTAGCAGGGATCGAGGAGTGTTCATACTCCGATGTCGGAAAGGGCGACCCTTTCGGCCCGTGGACAACTGCACAAAAAGAATTTCTGTCATAAGAGCATGAACAACTGTTTTGGTACAGATGATGGAATCATCCATGTGGCCCAATGGAATGGACTTTAGTGACTTCAAAGCAGTTCTCGGACCACCCACTTTCTCATAAAGTTTTCCCTTCATGAGGGAAACCTCTGTCAGGAAACCAAAGTTCTTGTTCACATTACAGAGATTTGTCAACAGATGATAAAAGTGACAGAACTTCAATAATGAGCACTGCTTTTTGCAAGTTGAGCAAATGGACAAAGGAAAAGAAAAAGCTGGAAAAGAGGAGTGACAAGAACACGTACCAGTGCCCTTTTCGATCCAAGGCGAGACCGCGATGGTGGGGACCCTCACTCCCAGCCGGTCGAACCGGAAGTTGAACGGCTCCGGCCCCACGATGCCGTCCGGGCTGGGGACCCCGCGGACCGGCGTGGGGACGTGATCGAAAGAACCCGCCGTGCTCGTCGTAGGTGATCACGAGCAGGGTCTGGTTCCACTGCGGGCTCGCCCGGAGCGTCTCGTACACCTCCTTCACGAACATCTGCCCTGGTACACGTCGTGCGACGGGTGGTCGTCAGTGGCGGGCTGCAGCTTGGTGTCCACGTAGCGCTGCTCCACCACGGCATAGTTCGGGAGGGTCCCCCGACTCGCGTCCGCCGCGAAGGAGGGAGCGTACGGGTGGAACTTGGTCGCGTACTTGAGCTTCCGGAGGTTGCGGTAGAAGAGCGTGGCGGGGATGTTCTGGTAGTATATCCCGAAGGAGAGCCCGGCGTCATCGAGGTTCTCGAAGATGGTGCGCTGCGGGTAGCCCTTGATGAGGAGGGCGGCGATGTTGCTGGTGGCGCCACCCGACGTGCCGGAGTGCACGTAGAGGCGGTTCGGCTGGGTCGACGCCGGCACAGACGCGAACCACCTAGCAACACGCGTACGGTTAACTAGACAAATGGTGAATTTTTTTCCCGTCGAAGATAAAATATTTAGGCTGTACATTTAAATATTTTTATTCGGAAAATGAACGGTCTGAAAAAATTAATATTTTTTTTCTCGAATTAACAATTAAGGCAAGTTAAAACACTCTGACACGGATCTGAGTGGCAATTAAAAGCACTTCCTTTTGTTAGGAAGATTCCTTGCTTAACTTGTCAGACATTAATTAGTGACCATCTCATTCTAAAATTTAATCTTATTGTAAGTGGCAACATGGAACCAAAAATATCCTCCCCCCCTGAATATCACTTTAATCTAAAAGAAATTATAATTTTTTATTTTCGAAAAAAGGCGACTCGGCCAAACATCCGACGTAATAATATTAAGTGGCTGGTTTCACGTGAGGCCCGCCTCCTGCACCGGTACGTGTGAATTAGGCTCGCGTGCCCCGAAAGCGAACTAAGATTTTTCCTAGATGTCTCACGACATTGCATTCAAGCTTGTTGAATTGATGATAAACAGGATGATATTGACCCATAATAATAATTATTGCGCAAATTTTGTTAGAATTTTATTAATAAATAAATGCAAAGAATGATTATCATTTGATATAGGAAAGACGGTAAAAAAAAATTTAAAAAGGAGGAGGAGAGGGGATTGAGTAGAAATACCTGTCGAAGACGGCGAACTCGGAGACGAGGGCCTTGTAGACGGCGACCTTGTCCGGGTGGAACCCGTTCATGACATCCTTAGACATGTTCAGGGAAGGGTCCATCGAGAAGGCCTGCTGGGCGAACCCGTCCATCGGGGGCGGGTCCGCGACGTGTCGTTGGACCCGAATATCTGCTCCCGGATCGCCTGGAAGGAGTGGCCCGGGTCCGGGTCACGTAGTGGGAGCTGTCGTCGAAGTAGAACCGGGTGGACTTGGGTCGGAGGTGGAGAGCGGGTTGGACTCGGAGCCGTCCACGCCGTCGATGGCCGGGTTGAGGCGCTTCATCCAACCCAGCATGTGGTCGAAGGACCGGTTCTCCATCACCAGGACGACCACCGTCCGGATGGGGCTCTGGGGACGCCGCCGCGCAGCGCAGCAGCATGGAGGAGAAGGACGAGGAGGTGAGGAGAGAGAGGAGAAGAAAGGCGGAGGTGGCCGGAGGGAGCGAATTGCTTTTCGTCCACGACACATTCTTGGAAAAACACAGAAACAGAAGGGATTTGAAGTCGACGAAGAGAGAGTGAAGGAGCAGCTGAGGAAATGAGGCGGGCAAAGGACAAAGTATCAGGTGCGCCCAGCTAGCCAGCTCAAAAACAACAAGGCACCCCCCTTCGATGATCTTCCCAGTGTCTAGTAGGGCCCACATTTTAATTTTTTTAAAATTCATTTCTAATTCACCTTTTCTCTTCCGTAATACCCTCACCGCCCCCATCTTCTCTCTCTCTCTCTCTCTCAAATTTCTGCAGATCGGTCGATCTCCATCAATGGCAGCTTCAGTTTCAGCTTCGTCCTCCAAGCTTGATTCTCTTCTGCGCGCGGCCCAAAAAGAAAAAACCCCGCCTGTCAAAGGGATTTCCGCCGTCGCGAGGAGGTTCCGAGCGGGCGGTGCCATTGGGCGCTCTGATGATTGCCCCGTGAATGCTTTGGATAATCTACGGTTAGCCGGTGAGATAGTTCATCGGAGATTTCGATTCAAAGAAAACAAAAACTCCATCAAAATCTCGCGGTGGTTGGTGGGGGGCTTCATGGGCGTGGGTATTGACAATTTGACATTGGCGGTGGCCGAAAGGATGACAGGGCAGCGGAGGAGAGAGAAAGTGGGGCGTTCACGGGTCTGCAGAAATTTGGGGAGAGAGAGTGAGAAGATGGGGGCCGCGAGGGTATTTACGAAGAGAAAAAGTGAATGAGAAATGAATCTCATAGCAATCTAAGACGTGGGCCCTATCGCACCTAATGTTTTCTCCGGACAAAGGACGCGGTTTTCGGAACTTGTCTTCTCATGTCCAGATTTTTTTTTTTCCTTACTTTGATTTATTTTTGGGAGAAGGGTGTGAACATGTGGCGGGACGTAATGAAATCTCTTGATGTGGATTGTTTTTTTTTTTCTTTTTTTTTTGGGAGGGGGGTCAAATCCTTGACGTGGATTTAATAGTTGAGATCGTGTCAATTTTAATTTACGGACACGTGGCGGGACGTAATTCGATCGCTTTCGTCGAAGGGGGGGCCGACGATGTCCGTGTTTGTAAAGAGGAGCGACGGCGTAGAATGGAGTGACGAAGTTCAGGAGAGTCTGAAGGTTCAACGATGATGATGGAAACTAGTGGGGTGGAAGAGAAAAAACGGAGGAGCAAAAAGAAAATGTAAAAAGACGAAAACACCTTGATGAGACCCCTTTTTTGAAATAAAGAAGAAATTTCAGACCTTATTTGAAAAAATCAAAGCACTCAAAAATTTTTTTTTGGTATTTTTTCACTTTTTTTACCACGTGGTAAGGAGTGGGAGTTCAAAAAATTAATATAGGTGCTCGAATAACGTTAACCCGCTTCATTTTTGCCATCAAATGTTGCGTGTGCGATGCTGTGTGATTTGATGGCTGAGACAGAGCGAGATCACATGTACTGAGTGTAGAACGAGACTTGCTCTTCGGGATCGCAGAAAATGATTGAAATTTCAGATTCGAGAGAGGATTTCTTATGACATGCCTCGATTTTATAGAATGACTTACGGCGAGAATGGCATAGCGACCCAATCAAGGTACCGAGAAAATTTACTATACATTGTCTAGACAAGAAATGCCCAATACTTTCTAGCTATGTTTGTGGTCAAGATAGATTCAGAATATGATAAGATTTATCATATTCTATGTTCGGTGCATGCTCCAGACAAATTAAACTCGGATATAAGATGGACATAGCCTAGATAAAATTATCCCATGGGATATTGGATAAATGGGATAGGATTTTCGATATCCATAATGCAATAATTATTTTTTCAAATAAAAAATTTCTTAATTAATGGAAAATATTCTACTTCTAATCTAAAAATTTCAAAACACACAAAAATTTTGTTTTTTAATTTCTATTATGATATCTGAATATACATTTATTATTTTAGGTATTTTAGTACTTTAGGTATATCACTATAGTTCACTATTTAATAAAAATTTATTAGAGAATGATGGAAGGGGAAAAAAAGAATAAAAAAGAAAGAAAGGAACAATAATAAAGAATAAGCAAATGCAAATGAAGTAGGCAGGAGTTTCGTGAGATTCTTAACACTTCCGTTTGTGCCTTTTTATGTTCATTCATACGGATATGCCATTTATGTCAAACAATGGACATGATAGGATGTAAGTATATTCCGTCTTTATATTGCGATCTATCAAACGGTGGATATGATATTGCAAAAGTCCATAAATCTCATACCCGTCCTATATTGCCTAGACAAAATATAATGTGCCAAATTACAAGCTAAGGTTTTCCTTTTCCCTTTTTTTTTTTTTTGTTGCCATCGCTTATTGTCGTGGTCGAGCAGAAACATTTGGTTGAAAGGACAGAGAAAAAGGTTGCTGTCGGCATAGTTTCTTCCGGACAAGCTTTGGGTCACCCTAAGTATTTATTTTATTTATTTGGAATTGGATGATGCTGAGCTCCTCAAAGAGTGGGAAATGTAACAACTTCAAGAGCAGGAATCGTTGAGTTTCGGGGACTAAGGCATGATTTGGACCGAAATTTATATATAAATATCTTTTATTGATCGTCCACTACTCATCATTTTAAAATTAAAAATAAAATGAAAAATGAATTGATATCGAATGTGCTCGTGGCTCGAATCTCATGATCACAGAGCTTCCGGGTGAGATTGCCATCACGGTTGCCTTAACGAAAGAGCGACCGTGGGCAGCCGTGGGATGTCGCAATTGCGGTCCCGATTATTATTGTCCCAATCGCTCATTCGAGCACACGTGGAAATCAATGAAAGGGACATGCACATCCTTCCCCCTCCCCAAAAAAGGCAAAGTGATTGTGACGAATTATTTAACGATTTGGACCGCCCAAAAAGAATTTTTTTTTTCCTCGTTAGATCCGAGAACTTAACTTAAGGTTAAAAATCATTTTCGAGCAATTGCCAGCGTAGAGATTTTTATTTTTATTTTTTTTATAATGATTAGTTTCAATGTGTTCGAATAAGTGCCGAATGACCATTCATAAAAACAAGGGATAAATTCATTGGAAGTATCAAAACTTATTAGAAAAGTGCAACGGGCCCTAAAAATTGTAAAAAGCACAATTAAATTTTAAAATTTATCAAATTAGCGCGACCGAATTATTTTATTACTTCGCCAAATGCCATTTTTCTTTTTGTTTCCTCTCTTTTCCCTTATCCCTCTCTCTGCTGGGATTTTTCACTGTAGCTGCCACCTACCCCTTCCCCTTCCTGAGCTGGTCCCTGAGTGGAGAGTTAGTGAGAGCTAACTCCCTCCCTTCCTTCCTTCTCTCCCTCCCTCTTTTGTAGCATATTTCTCCTTAATTTTTCTTTCATTTGTCTCTCTTTCTTATCCCGATCTACTTTGGGAGTTTGTGTCTCTCCAATCTAAGGGAGTTTGTGTTAGTGAGTAAATTTCTATAGCTGATCTTTAGTGGATATGAAGACTAACTCGGCCATTCGTTCTGATTGACAACTAACGAGGAAGTGTTCGTTGATGTAGCTTTACAATCTCTTCAAGATTAGACTGCTTTCATCTCCCGATTTAGATTTAGATCAAGTTTTGGAGGTTTTACTCTTTCGAACTAGATCAAAATATAGATCTGGAAGTTTCTGTAATTGATACGTGTTCTTACAACATGTTGACATCGGCGGCTCTGTAAGGCGGGTGATGAACCGAGAGCATCGATCCTAGACGCGCACCAAATGGAGTGGGAGAGCTCGGCACATGGCTATCATTGAGACCGGTGATCTGACCATCGAAATACAGACTGTTGTTGTGAGAAATGAGAGTGTTGCTAGCGGCTGCAGACCGTGTTTTGTTATGGTTTTTAAGTTTTTGCTTTGTTTCGTGGTTATTTGAAATTGCTAGACTCGAAGCCATCATCTATGTACTTCTTGAACATTATGATATATGAATGATATCTTTTTTTTTACCAAAAAAATCATTTTTTAACAAAAAAATTATTTTTTTAAACTTCATCAAACTGATTAATAGAAAATACCAACGTGGCTTTCTTTCATCGATTTCTCCTCCCACCTGCCGATGAGGTGGTTAAAAGATGACAGATGAGGCTAAAATAATACAAAAAACAACAACAAAAATACAAAATTTATTTAAGTATATTAAGAATAAGCAAATTTAAAACAATACAAAAAAGACAAGAAAAAAAAAAGAAGATGCCGCCACTGTCGCTAGGAAGACCCAGTAACAGTGAAGTGGGCTCGATTTTCGTGCGACACGAGTTTGCTCTATATGAATTAGGCGTATTCTTCCATGCGACATCCCATTGAATTAATTTTTGCACCTATAAAAAATTTGTAACTCGATGCTCCAAAAATGCAATTGGAATATTAGAAAATAATTTTTTGTCGCAATTTTAGGGATTGAACCGAGTCGATGGCCATCATATTTTCTTCTTTAAATATCCGATCGCTGTAATGAATTTCGATAATCTTTAGATGATTATAAAGTTTCAAACCACACAATACTATAATTGTGCACATTTTTTTTTTAAACTAACAACTATGGATGCTTTACTTGAATTGGGCCAAACTTGATCCGGCATATTTTTTCCATTCTGACGTCCATTGACTTGATTTTGCACCAACAGAAAATCTGTGACCCAATATTTCAAAAGGCAGTTCACTTTTCAAAGAACGTGGTACTAGGATTGCAAATTTCCAAGACTTGGATCAACACGGACGGTTATGATATTTTCTTACTTGAAAATCCATTCGCGGTGATTGAATACAATTAATTGAGATGATTAGGAAACTTTAGGTCAAACATTTTAGGTAACTTATTGATTACTAACAAACACTTTTATGGAATACTAACTTTCTTAATAGGTTGCAATTAAATTTAGTTCTTACTTAACAGTTTTTTTTATATATCATAATGCGCATGTAATGAAATTAAATTCTAAACATTTCAATTGTTTCAATCAAATCCAATTAAATGACAAATCTAAAACTATGTCGAAAAGCGTAACTTAAAAATGTCATACAAGTACTTCATGAGTGACACTGAAAAATTTTATTAATTGTTCATCAAAAAGACTTGATTACACATTTGAATTTTTTTTTTTGACTTCGTCGAACCAATAGAAATATTTAAGACCCAATTGCGATTACATTCCGCACGTAAATTAAAACATCTCGCACGATCTTTCCCAAATTCCGCATATGATTCTACGAGAATGTTTGTGCTCCCTCGTGGTCGGAAGTGTATTCAGGAGCTACCAAAGAAAATGCACAAGCATCGATGCCACTCCCACTTTCCCGGTTCTCTTCGGCGAAACAAATCCAGGACTCAAAAAACGAAACATATAAACTGTAAAAAGCATTTCAAGTTTTGGAGCGTCTGTTAAATTAAGGCTACATTATCAACGAAGGAAGACAGCTCAAACTAAAATCCTAATGGATGACTTGATGCTTCTAGCTCTTCTAATCCAACCTTCTTCCACACTCCACCCAACATCAAACAGCCACCGGCACCTCCGGCCACAACCACGTCTTCCGATTCACAATCCCCCACGCCCTCCCTCATTTTCTTATTCCTCGAGTCGCGCAAAGAATCAGCATCGCAGCTCGCTTCTCTCTTTCCAGCACACTGATTCAGTTCCTGTGTCGAGTTTCTTTCAAAGGCTCCCGGTGCTTCGCCCGTTTTACAATCAAGGGCAGGAAGACGACCGGAGAACCCAAGTCGAGTGGCAACGTGCCTATTGGACATGGGTTCCACGATTTGGCGACGGCCCATCTGCATTTATTTTGTCCATCGTGCTTGTCGGGCTCGAAGCTTTGTTCTTCACTTGACTAAGTCGGACCAGCTTCTGAGCAGCTAGTCGGAGGTCGTCTTCTTGCTCAGCAAATGTCGCAGAACTCGTCTTCCAAGAGCTTCTGTCGACGACATCCAAAGTTGTGGCTGAAACCAAACAGAGTTTGTTAAGTTTGTTCCACCAAGGAATTGTTCCCGGTGACCTCTGAAATCTGAATGGCAGAGTCCATGAGCTCTTTGTTCCCCAGAGCTCCAACCTGAAGACTTTTACGTAGGATACTCATCAGCATTTCCTGGATGTACTCCTCCATGCAACAGGAACTTCAGTTTTAGAAGAAGAATCTACGTCTTGGAAAGATTTCAGTCCCTTCAATATGGCAACAAGCCATGCAAACAAAGAGGAGAGGGGTGCAATTTGATAGGTCTTTACTCTATGTCGGGACAGCATCAATGCCGCGCTCCTGAAAGAGGGAAAAATTAAAGGAGAAACAAAGAAAAAAAAAGTCTGGCAGACGTATTTCTGACTTAGTGAAGACCATAGTTGAAATTGGACATTAACTATGCAAAGAGCTGAATTCTTCCTAGAGCAGAAGACCAATGCAGGTGCAGCCCGCGGTGAGATTTTTTTTTTTTTTTTTTGTTTCCCTTTTTTTGGTAAAGGAACCTGCAGTGAGAGTTCATACCCAAGTAATCCTGAACCCAATTTTTTGCAGTTATACCAAGTAGGTTATTTTGATGTTCCAAATTGAGCGAAGAACTAGATCACCAAACGGAAGTGATAAAAAGCTCATGAATAAGCAGTTGAGGTGTCACCCAGAAAAGAAATAAGTAGTCTAGAAATCTTCAAAAGATGGCCGAACAATACTGGGAGGAAAACTACAGCTGTACCAGCAGATTAAAGATGAAAGTTGTAGACTCGTAGGCAAACATAAGATTCTTGGTGCCCAACATAACAACCCGGACATAATTGTGTCAACCAGGGAAATTCAAGAACTATCAAGAAGCAAGACCAAAGTCCCCACGCCTGCAGTTTAAAGGGTAAGTAGAGGAAGCCGAGGGAACGTATCAAATCACAACCTTTTAGTTCTTCAACCAAGGGAGAAGGGTAAGAATGGTTCTTCAACTCCTAATCTCAAACCAAATATATCTACAAGGAATATATCACAGAAAATGCAAAAGAAAATACTTTTTTCCCAAAGACAGCAAGGTATGTTTACTGGTCAAAAACTTACCAGTTTCACTGTTGCTTGCTTCTTCGGTATCAATCATATCAAGGACTGCCTTGAGAAGGTCCAGAAGCATTTTTGGTTCCTTACTTGTTAATTTTGTCATCAGAAGCATCCAGTCATCCAGCAAAGTCCGATTACCATGTGGGTAATGGATTTCTGGTTGAAGCTCCAATGTGTCAGAAGAGTTGACGACCTTAAGAAGAAACTCCAACATACAGAGATTACTTCTGTGGGAGAAGGATGCATATAACTGGACCAGATTTTTCAAGATCTTGCTCATCGTCTTTTTGGAACCTGGAAAATAAAGTGCATCATTATCTAATAATAAACATGCAGATTTCTATGCTGCTGCTGCTGCTGCTCCTTTCCTTTCTACAGTTTTGCCTTCAACAAAACATTAAGGTGTCTAATCAAATCATACGTGCCTTACAACGGGAAGAATGAAAATAATATAGCTAATACAATCAGGATTAACATGGAGCTTTCACTATGCACACAACAGCTGAATACCAAGGCATCTAAAAATGACTATTACTGATATGTTGGGGAAAATTTTCACGCTTGACTTATAATAGAGTAACGTGTCTGCGAGCTTTCAAAAATCTGAAGTCAGTTTTCAACAATTTTACACAATAGAAAATCCTCTGCGACTCACTGCTACCTGCTAGTTGTATGTCTAGATACCAGAGAAACAGCAATAAGTACTTTTAGGAGTTGTAGAGCCAACATTAGCTAAAGAGACAACTACTTGACCTCCTTGACCAGCCCAGAAGAAAGTCTCAGAACACCCTACAATGTTTATCAGCGCCCAATTCTTGACCTGGGGGTTGCAGATTGTTACTTGAAGTGAACAAGGGAATGAGGATAGGTCCAAGAACTCAAAAACACAGCGAGTTGAACATTTCATCCTTTCATAGCTTTTTGA
This sequence comes from Psidium friedrichsthalianum, assembly GCA_019149425.1. Taxonomy (NCBI): domain Eukaryota; kingdom Viridiplantae; phylum Streptophyta; class Magnoliopsida; order Myrtales; family Myrtaceae; genus Psidium; species Psidium friedrichsthalianum. The sequence continues at coordinate 18,993 of JAGVVM010002867.1, forward strand.
CGAACAGATAAGAGTTGCAGAGTGAATTTTTTCACTTACAGGTGGATTTTTTTCCCAGTGGAAAAAGAACCAGGATTCTATATATTCTCACATATATATATATAATATATCATTAAAAATTAGGAAAGGTCAAACATCAATTGGATTTGGGAAAGTGAACTGGAGAAAATTCTTACCACCAGATTTAGATGTATGAAGCCTTCCAGCCACGAGCAGTAAAACCTTACTACGCCCACAATGTTTTATGCCTATGGAAAGAGTGAGTGCAAAAAGGAAGATCAGGCAACTGAAAAATAACAAATCAAATCAAATCATCCTGTCTAGTGAATATAAAAGGGGCTCTTATGGACACATGGGATACTAAGCCAATGTCCCATTGTGTGATTTTTTACATGCTACCATTAAAGTTTAGGTCCGTGCTCCCTTGTCAGGCAATTCAATCAACATCATAAAGCTTTTCTTTGAAAATGACAATCACAAGCCATCAAGATGCCAAGAGGCTCTTGCATCAAAGACATCTATCTTATTGGAAAGAGAGAGGTCTAAGTGTTTGAACCTCCATGGAAGCCATTGAGACATTCTGATACATAGTGCCCAAAAAAAAGGAAAAATGGATGTCAAATCAAACGCACTTTTTCCTTAATCAGTGATGTCGATGGTGGACTGCGCTTATTTCTCAAGTAAATAGCCAATTCACGAAGTCTAGACTTGACTTCTTTTCTGGCTCGAAGACTCCCATCTTTTACACGGCATTGCTTTCTTCTGAGGTTCCCAGTAGTTTAGCCACTTGTGTGAGCCAACTAAGGGCCTGTGTCAAAAGAAGTCCAGACCATCAATGTCGTAGCTAAAGATAGAATCACAGAAGCTCAGGAGGAAAACAAAATGATCACAAAGCAAGGAGAGCGAGGTTATTAAAGTAATGAGATCGTCTGTAGAAATGAAAGCCAATGCCAAATCCACTAATACTACTTTTGCGTTCGATCAGTTTGCAAGAACGCCACTCTGCCCATTGAAAATCAATGCCATCATCTTCATGAGGCTTAACGTCTTTACTTCTCAAAATTTTTAATTCAAAAGGAAATTGAGAAGATGCTTAACTTTATGCTCAAAAGGCCAGAGATAAAAACTTTTAGGCGATTGCCATGAGAAAAGACAAGGCTCTCCTCACAAATTTACAAGCTTTTCACATATTCTGAAATGATAAAAATTTATCACCAAATCTTGAAGGATTATCAATCATGACTCCACTATATGAATAGTTACTTAAATCTTCATCTTTATGCAATCGACAAAGTTGGGTTGGAACAACTTTGGCAGGAGAGAGACTTATACTACATCTTGACAGCGATTTGCCTACAGACGTTATGATCTCATGCAGAGGAATCTAGATTCATTCAAACAAAAAATACTGAGAGTACATTTAACGTTAATTCAAGCAGCAAAAACAAGCAAAATCCAGAAAAGATGGAAGTTGGCCACTTATTACCACAACAGATAGTAGAAAAGGTCGAGAATGCAGACCTGAAGCGAGGCATCACGAACTAAGGGAAGCGCAGGTAGTTCACGATGAGACCCCTCTGCAACGTTAGCACATAAAAGAACCAACACTGAATATCAAAATCCTAGACCAGAAGATCTCAAACATTAGAATGTCATTAGTAAAGGGGTGGCTAAAATTACAAGTTATGTCTACCCTATGGTTTGGGACCAAAAGATAGGCAATCTCTAGAACATCAGCAATTGATCCCTTACCGTGACGAATATCAATCAGCATACGCGGAATACCAATTGCACTAGCAGCCTCTGCAATTGACACTGCTGTTTTCTTCCGTGTCTTTTCAACAACACCATTCACAAGCCTTGAGACATAAGAAAACAATATTTTTTCTTTAGAACATTGCCGACTGGTTGTTTGAAAAAAAAAATTACAGTCTATTGCAATTGCAAAGCAATGTAATAAATAAAAGGACAGAGGTAGCACAAATCAGCAGGTCCTATAGGAGTTTGAGAAGGTTCTCAAATTCAAACATTAAGTGCCTGTAAAATGAGGACTAGCAGCCTGTACAAAATCATTTTACATCCAAGGGAAGAATGATCCTCAGACCACAATAGCTGGGAAAAAGACCATTTAAAATCTCAAGTGAATGTTACTAGCTAAATGGTGCACATGAGTTCAAACAACTTGACCAAAAACTTCTACATCAGCAAAGAAGAACGTTTAATTGTTGAAAGGCTTGGCTGGCACGTAATACTTCAAGTAATCCCCAGAGCCAAGGATGCTGAGACTTTGACGTAAGAAATATTCAAACAAACTGTGCACTTTATTGCTGTGAACAGAACTAAGCCTACACATGAACTTCCAGAAAAGACAGCCCTCCGCCTTCAATCTCTAACTTTCGCAACCTATCGTCTAAAAATTTTCAAAAGTCAAATGAAATAAGTAATATAAGCCTATCCAAGAACAACACTTGAAGCCACAACCCACTGATAAAAACAGATGGCTATTATGCGTAGATATAGTTAGATGCAGGCACGAGCTATGCTTCCAGTATCCCAAGATAAAATGCTATTGAAACTACATGAGGCATGCTTTAAAGAGACAAACTCACTATTTCCACCTAAACCTTTTTAGAGCTCTGGTGAGATAATGTAAAGGACTGAACTGAGAATCGCAAGCTAATCAAATAGGTCTCACTCTCACCTCATAATCGCCATGCAATAGAGCATAGCCAGGATTTCATCAGAATCAGAGAAAGCATTATGAGGCAGGTCTTTTCTGCGATGATAAAAAGAGCACATCTGTGAATTGGAGTGGCATGACACAGCCAATAATCGCATGGAAAAAATAAACTAAATCTCAAAGAGCAAATATGTCATGCAATATCAAGTGGTGAATAACAAATAGGAAACTAAATACAACCCTGACATGGCAAGGCAGAATGCAAATGAATCACCTGAAGAAAGGATCCTTCTGCTGAATCTCGATGATGGAAGCTGTGACTTCGATCGCCACAGGAAGACATCCTCGGCTTCTCCACGCTGTTATCTGCAAACCGAAGCTCTCCTAAGGGGACTAAAAAATGCTAGACGGAAGAAAAGTTCTGCGTCTGCAATCAATAATCTGAAACGCGTCCCCACTAACCGGCTATCGAATCCAACCATCAAACTACTATACAAACGACAACTATTCTCCGTTGTCTCTAGCAACAAGCAAAACAACAAAAGCACCATCGAGCAAATCCTCCACATTAGTTTTAGGCGATTACCTCACAGACACGAGAACCTACTCTGAACTACTTTCAAGAGATACTGAGAATGAGAAAGCAACGATGATATAGGGCTGAAGAGGACAGTGGTCAAAGTTGCTTACTCTTCGAAGCGCGGAGGCGACGGAGTCCGGAGAGGGAGAGAAGAGAGAGGCTCCGACCGAGTCCCACTCGTCCCAGCTCAACCACGGACCAATTTGTAGTAACCGACGACGATGACGGCGACGGCGACGGCTCCTCCTGCTCCACGTCTCTGGGCGCTTCTGCATCCATTGAGCTCGGCTCTGCGGAGAGAGAATCTTTGGCGACGGCGAGGGAAGAGCTTAATGTGGTCCGTGGGTTGACTTCGAAAGAAGAAGTTAATTTTGTCTTGCCTTATATTTTTCGTTTGCCAATTATTTGTATTTTATCATTTCTTAACACTCATTAATTTCTTGATTAAATAAAGGCATAAGCACGGTGAAACGTTAAAAGCAATTGAATCCTACAACATTCGAAAAGCAATCAATTCTAAAACATAGTAATCGATTAAATTACTCCTTTGTTAACTTCATCTAATTAACTAATAAAAAAATGTTGCGCATTTTACTTTATTACTATTATAAGGAACATGGTGCTATGTGACACCTCCCAGCACCACATCATAAAAAAAATTAGAAAATTAAAATGAAACTTAATTAGATAAAAAACAAAAAAGCTAATTAAAAAAACCTCAAGCAAAAAAAAAAAAGACACACATGGACGGCTTGACCAAGCCTTTGCCGGTGGTTGTCGCCACAGCTGCGGGGATGGACTGGTGAAGGTCACCTGAGCCTTTCCAAAGCCTAATGACCCTCACTGCCTTGGGTGACGGCATGGCAACCCCCCAATCGTGGTTATCGGGCTTCAGAAAGGCCCAAGCGACTCCCTCACCCTTCTTGGCATTGTGGTGGTGGCCACCGGCGAGGACTTGGCCAAGCCCTCCGTGTGAGTCTCTTTTTTTTTTTGAGTTTTTTTTCTGTTGTTTTAAGTTTAGCTTTTTGTTAATCTAAATTGTTTGTATTTTTTTCGTGGCACTTGGTGGGCATCACATTACCGCCACGTTTCTTATGGTAGCAATAAAATAAGACACATCAACATTTTCGTTAGGTTAATTGGACAGAGTTAACAAAAGGACTTGAATTGATTTTAGTACTGATTGCAAATTTCAAAGTTGATTCGAATAACAAATTTAGAGTACTTGATTGCCTAAAAAATACTGATTATGCAAAAGTTTTAGGGTCCTCGAATTGGGATTTTTTTTTACATTGTTCGTAGTAATACAAGACAATTTGAGAGTTAAATTGACACAAAATTTTTGATTGCTACTTGCGTGACAAGTTTTGAAGGTAACATTGCACTTATCCCTAAAATAAATACTAATTATTACAACTTTTAATAATTAATTAGGTTGTCCTCCTGCTAATATTGGGAAAATTTGCTCTTTATTAAAACAAAGAAATTCAGGAGAGAAATAGCTATGGAAACTCTATAGCTCTTGTTATTTATTTATTTTTTTGGTCGATATGGCTCTTGTTATTTGCGTAGTAAAGAATCTGTGGGAAAGAAGAAAATAATTTCATCCTCTACAACATCTCAAACGCGTGGTAAAGAATCTGTCGCAAAGGAGGAAGTCTTACTCCGTCCACCACCAGTAATATTAGCTAACTCCACCGTACACACAAGGGGGAACCATACACCTCTACCGAGAGAGATAAGTTTGTTCCGAGCCTTCAACGTGAATTCGCCGTTCATCGGAGGCTACCGTGGCACGGGTACGTTACTTACCTAGTCCCGAGTCCATATGAATCGGATCAATCCCAGCCGACCCCATGTGGATTTCAGAAAAGCCAATGGCCTTGATTGCACTTGATTCATAAGAACCATGGTCCGGCCGCGAGCGCAAACAACATAAGAAAACCATCTGTCTTAACCATCAGATGAAAGATCAAAACAAAATCCTAGCACCACACGAATTCGCCTTAATTCTAACTCGGAGCAGGAGGAAAGTATTTGCTGAATATCACCTTTTTTTGTGTTGCATTACTCAATATTTCAAAGCATTTTCCAAACATCACTTGTGTATGAAAAAAAGAACAACACCAAACCATGACTCAGAAAATTTGGGAGGCTCGAGCCAATGTTGATAAATAAAACCGCACTGTCACAAGATTAATAGTCTGAATTTGTGGCCTAGCATAGCACAGGACTGAGCTTGCCATAAGTTGGGGCCGATCATTCGCATTGGGAATCTCAATGCTAAGAGAAGGACCACAAGTAGAACTAGTGACTCCTGCCCCAGTAGCTCCACCTTTTCGCGGGCTTTCCAGACGCAAAGCATAAAGTACCTGCATGAACCCCAATGAAGTGACGTGAAGCACCATCCAGAGATAGACTTCCTGAATAACATAAGAACACCAACCAGGCCTCATAACACTGACAAAAAAGAAGAGAAATGAATGCCAGCGTATCAATGCCACTTCAGGCTTTCAAACTCGTTAAATGGTCGAAGACAATCTAAAAACAAGACATTTGTTCAGACTCCACCCTTGCTGAGAGATTGGCCTCTCCCATGGACAGACATCATGAACTCAAGCGGCAAAGATCAATATGTCCTAGTTATGAATATGAATCATGGTACCTTCAGGAAGCTCTGGCTGTTCAAATGGGGAACAAAGTGTCTTACATGCTCCCATCTCACCCTTTGTCCGTGCTTTTACTTCTTTCTCCACTTCCTAAAATAAGGAATGCAAAAGCTGTCAGGCGAAAACAAGAGAAAGATAGTGCCATACTAAAAGGAAATATCGCAAGAAGATTCCAAGCTATATTTGCACTGAAGAAAAATTCACCGTTTTGCTGCAATGCAACAAAAGCATGCTGCAGACTGAAAAATTAATGCAAAATACATCAAGAGCTAGTCTTAAACTTCCATTAGAGGTTCTCTAATTATCAAGTTTCTCTCCCGACAAAGCCATATAGCTACGAATGCAAAGGAAAGACAAGACTTTTTTCTCCCTCTCAAAAAACAACTGCGACACAGGCTTTGGAGCTAAGAATTCAAAATGGCGACAGAAAAAATTACATATATAAGTAAATGCCAACCAAGAACTCTTGGCACAAGATAATCACGAATGGAAAGCAATGTACTGGAAACATACTTCCTCATCACACCAAGGAGCAAAAACCATCTTCTTTTGGGCTAGCGCTTCCACGAATTCATCCCATGTTTTCACAACTTGAATGCAAGCATCGCGCTTTTGTTTTGCAGCATCAAACAGGCTCTGTTGAATGTTGGCCAACATTTCTTTCACCTGCTCAATTAAGTCAGCCCTTGGTATATCTTTTTTAGCAGAATTATCACGCCGAACAGCTCGGACCTGTTTGTTAATGCCAAGGTGTCACTCTTATCACCAACAAGAATAAGGGGGTTGTGAAAAAAAAATGCAGGCAGCAGGCGATTATGCCACAAACAAATGAATAGTCAAGAAGCAAGTTGCTTCTTACCTGATTATTTGCCATGTCCTTTGGTCCAATTTCAATTCTTAGAGGGACGCCTTTCATTTCCCAATGTGAGTACTTCCAACCAGGTGAATAGTTATCTCGGAGGTCTGCCTCCGCACGAATACCTGCTTCACATAAGGTATTGACAGTGGCTGTGCAGGCATCGAAGATACCTTGAGTATCAGCATCTTTATATGGAACAGGTATAATGATAACTTGAACTGATGCCACTTTGGGAGGGAGAACCAACCCCTTGTCATCCCCATGAACCATCACCATTACCCCAATCTGCACAGAATTTGGAAACGGCAGCAAATTTTTACAGCCAGTCTCACAAGGATGATGCAAATGGATAAATTTTATTTATCCAAAATGATGAAAGGTAATGAGAAGTTGTCTACCCAAATTCATGTTGATGCTTCACACCCAAAAAAAAAAAATATATATATATATATATATATATATATATATATATCTCATGTAGATGCTTCATAGAAACATTGAAAGTGCATATGTTAGACCTATTTGAAAACATCCTAAAACGAGTTGTAGAAACTTGAAACAAGTTCACAGAGGAATATACCGTTCTGGTGGTAAAGGCCCACGAGTTCTGCCAGACCATGGCTTTCTCTCTCTTTTCATTCTCAAAGAATATTTCAAACATTTTTGCGAATTCTGACCCAGACAGTGTGATGTTGCCCCTTGAATTCCACGCCCAGTGTTAGGAACAAATGCCTGGCACATAATACATAGGCAACTATGATGACAGAGTCACACATCTGGGAACAATCAACAATTACTGTGAATGTCTTTAGAATACACAAAAGATGGCTTGTGCACTTCTGTTTTAAGCATTTACCTCTACAGTAGTTGTATATAAACCACCAGCAAACTTCTCCATCTCGCTCTTCTTGCCCTTTATTACTGGAACAGCTAAATACTCTTCATATATACGTCTGTAGAGCTCCAGTATATCAAGAACCTGAAACAAAACCATTGTCAGATACTTCAACATCTGCTTCCAGTATTTCAGCAGGACTTCAGAACATACTGACAAGCCAGACGATAACTGTCAAACATCATTTCTTATGGAAAAGGTGTTCTAACTCTATTTATCGAATTAATATTTGTGCCTACCACATGTCTATGGAGAGACTAAGCTCTATTTCAGCGATTGGACTCTCTTACTGTCTGTGACACGATACACAGCACTAGATACAATTAAAGGCATGAAAAAAACACTACATGCAGTGAGATTAACTAGAAGATCATAAATAAGTCTACCGAGTTGAATAAAAACTACAAAGCCAAGAAAGGACAGTACTTATTTGAACTGAAAACTATCGAGTGTCAAGGACCTAATACATTTAATACAAAAAAAAAAGATGTAAAAAGAAATGTTGAAGGACCTATAAGTTAGCCTGCCTTGCAGCCAAGGTAGGAGAAGAGCGAGGATTAATAAAGTAGAATTCTGATGAAATCCAACCACTGGGAAAAATATTATACCACATCCTGTGAATTCACAAACTTGCTTTCAGCTACATGATCTAAACTCAAAACAAAATGAGCGGGAAAAGGAACCTCTGCATCTGCTTCTTCTTTGGTAGCAAAAGCTGAATGTCCTTCCTGCCAAAGAAACTCACGACTCCTGCAGTAAATAGGGGGGAGAAGTAGTGAACGAGAGATGCTGATCCAAACACCGCGTAATCCATAAACATGTCATTCTTCTGGAAACTATTCCGCATAATTATAGTCAGGCAAGACTAAGCTTCGAAGTGTTAAAATACTTGCGCATTTTAAGTGCTGACCCAATTTATGAAAACCGATCTTGTCTTTTGCCTCTTGGCTAAATAATAAGTTAAAAACAAACAATGATCAAGATTTCTCCATGACAAAACACATGAAAAGCTTAATGCCACAACTTTTATCTCTCATTAGTTCCAATCAATGTAAATTGGAGGATCATCCTTTGTGGTTTTTTTTTTTTTTTGTGTGTGTGTGTTTTTTTTTTTGGGGGGGGGGGGGGAGGGGGGGGGGGGGGGGGGAAAGGGGAATGGTTCAAAATTAACCTGTGGGAACAAGCATATGGAAAGGTTGAAGAATATGAATACCTGATAAAGGGTGTAGGATTGCTAAACTCCCATCTAACAACATTGCACCACTGATTAAGTCTCAAAGGCAAGTCTCTGTGTCCCCTTATCCACTTAGAAAAGCAAGGATACATCACTGTCTCACTTGTTGGTCGGATTGCAATAGGCACTTCCAAATCAGAATCCCCAGATTTTGTCACCCAAGCAACCTGAAAGACCCAAGAATAGCACCTTCAATAATAGAAATTTCTTCCCAATCAACTTAATCAAATTATGAAACTCTGCATACAAGTTGACCTGCCTATTCGGCACGTTGTTTGATTGGCTAGAAGTTGGCAATTGCCATTGTCTAGATCTACGGAATGTCACTCTTAGTGGTGTGCATAGCTTCACACTTCGTGATTCCATGCCTAGCTAGTTGGAAGCTGGTGGGAAAGACCTAGCGACTTTGCATTTAATGGAATCCTCCATATTTCATGGGTAAGATTATTCAGAACCATACCCCAAAAATGAACTGCCTTTGTACGTATACATCAAACACCTTCACGATGCAAAAATACACATTCTCAGCTCACCAAAGGAGCAATAGAGGTGGCAAAATGGGTTGAAAACCTATTTTTAAACCATATTCAATGAGATTGGTCACATATGGGTCAGTTAAGTTTTAATAAATGGGCTGTTAATGGATTGAAGTTGTAAGCCTAAGTGTATGTGGGTTGTAGATGGGTTTGAACAAACCCATTTAGCTTATCAAGGTTATTAGTTAAGTCAATGAGATGCCTTTAAACCCATTTACAACTCTAACAATTTTTATTATATTATTTTTTTCCTTATTTTTTTTTCCTTTCTTTTACTTTTTTTTCCTATGAAGAGGGCACTGGCCACGGGCGAGGGTTGCAGCCCTCACCCAATGGCTGCTTGGGTGAGGGTTATGCCCCTGCCTAATGGCTGCCTGGGCAAGGGCCGTGACCCTTGCCCGCTACTGGTGAGCCTAGACGTGGCAAGGGCTGCAACCCTCGCCAACGACGGTCTTAGAAGAAAAAAAATCAGATTTTTTTTAGAAATTATAAAAATTAAATAAATATCATACATTTTTGGAATTATAAAAATTGTCCACAATGACTTAGCAATATAATTACTTTCAACAATTTATAAGAAATAAGTTTTCTTATATTGGATTAAATATAGAAGTATTTTAATAATATGGGTTGGGTGAGGTATGAATCGAGAAATTTGCACTGCACATAAATGGGTCATAAACAGGTTAATGGATCAATTTGGGTCGGACCATTTATGACCCGACCCAAACCTGAGTTTACCGACCCATTTGACAGGTCTAAACACCAATAGTAGTGTCAAAGAAGATTTTACAACACTGTCCATTACACTTCTCATTCCAACAAGTTGGTAGACCAGCTACCAACAAATTGAAGTATTACAAAAGTGAAAAGACAAAAATACTGGATAATCAAATTTATTGAGATCAAACGAATTCACCAAACAGTTCGAATACCTAGTGTCCCAACATGCATGAATTCTTTTTTTCCTTTGATAACCATCCCGACTACACCAATAATTGGCAACTTGTCAAACACGAGGATACCTTGCATGCTGTGAAGAAACGGCAAAGGAACAAGATTAAACAAGCTCTCAATTAGGTGCTGTCTCACCTCTGGAGCAAAACCCTCTAGATGGTCCTTTTCGCGTTGTAGAGCCCCAGGAGATACGAAAAGAGGGAAATAACAGTTTTTAATTTTCATCTTCTTTATTTCAGCATCAAAGAACTCCTGCAGATTAACATCGCTCACATAAGAATTATTTGTTTGCCAGGGAGAAATTCGAAAAAGAAAAAAATTGGCGTCAACGCTAAAAAACATTCAACAGAAGCCGAAGGTTATAATAATTGGCTAGCAATGACATTGATTGAAGATTGTGAACATAGCTTGAAGCCATACTTGTCTCCCAACTGGCCTCTAAGTGGCCGATTACCTGATCCAATGTCAATGCCATTTGACTTTAACGAAAACTTTTAAACAACTTTACTCCGAACCTACCAATCAAATGTGGGTTAATTTTCTCAATGTTATTATCAAAGTCAGATGAGGGGTGAAGTTTCAATGCATCACACACTAATTGGAGGTCAGTTTGGAGGCAACTATAGCTCTGAGAGACAATTTTTGCGCATGCAAAAAGGAACAGACAATAGCAACAGTTATTGAGTCTGAATTGGACTGTTCAAACTATTTTATCATCATACGCCTGGACAATCCAAGTTCAGTCACATCATAGAATCAAAATAGACAGTCCTTTCTCAAGCCGCCCGATTTTCACGATAACACCAGAAATGATATAGATACACATCTTCGTACCAAGTAATGTTCGGCTACAGAATCATTCTAAACCATTGTATCAGACTAGCAATAGTGAAAGAAGGCATTTGCAGAGGTGGGATGCCCCTAGAATAAGAAGCACAACTACTAGTGTGAATGACAAGCTAACTTGAAGCAGAGCATCGAACAGACACAGTCATACCATTGAAGCTAGCTTGCTAGGATTAAATGCTGTAGCAGTAAGAACTCTATTTCAATCAGGACATGACAAGCGTTTCCACCATTTCAAGAGAAGTTAGCAGAGGAGGGAAGGCCACAAGAAGCACGGAGACAGAAGGTGAATTTACTTCAGAAAAGGATTCGAACTCACTTGCATAATATCCCAAATGGCCATCGCCCATGGCCTTAGAATGTAACAGCCAGAGATATCATAGTACTCTATCATTTCGCCGCTGACAACAACCTATGTCAACCAAACGAAATAAAATATAATCAGAGAAGAAGTTCCATTTCTTTATGCAACTTCTAACGCAAACAAGATAGAATGCCAACTGGATTTAACGAACTAGAAGCCACTTGGATGTGCCCATTATTCCTTAGATGGATAAGGTAAAAGTTCAATTATCTTTCCTACTTCAATCATATCCCCTTTGACAATGACGCAAATCATACAAATGCTTTTCCAGGCACATGCGTACATTACCTTTCCAAATCAGGTCAGACTTATATTGACTCAAAATTGGACCGATCTTTCTCTCTTAAAATTTTGGGAATGCGACCAAGACCGACTACAACCCCAAAAAATGGATACTCCTCGTTACGAGACAGGACCCTTAACATCACCAAGCACCAAGAAACATACCTCGGAATACCATTCCCCGAAGTTATCATCCTTCTTATTGGAGAGCCCCAATCCCGTCTCCTTCTTCACCTCCTTCTTCTTCCCAGCGCTAGAATGGGGTTTATTGGGTTTCTTCGCCTCTCCACTAGCCATCCCCCTGATCTATTCGAAACATTACTGAACTTCGATAAAAACACGATAACAATCCGCCGCCGAACTCGTTCGTATATCAGTTTTCCCAAGAAGAATGACCTCGATTCGAAAAATCAGTGAATCTCGATAAAAAAAAACAAAAAGAAAATCGGATTAGCCCGTAAATGAAGCTCGCTATCGTCCGGTTTACCTTTGTCTTCACTGACGAGTCGATAAGGCCGCGAGGGTGGAGAGAGAAGCTCCGGCAGCGCAACCAGCGGACGCGAGTGAAAGCCGGCGCAGGCAGAAAACCCTACTGGAAATGAGCGGATGGAACCGAGACGGTCAAAAGAGAGAGGGTGTACAATCACGTTAGGTTAGAATCAGATCCGCGGACCGCCGGTCCGAACCGCGTTAAATGCACGCTGACGTGGGCATTCAACTAGTGTGTTTAATAACGGAAAATACCAAGAGTAGGATCCATTCCGCGGACGGCCTGTCCGAACCGCGTTTAGATGCATGCTGACGTGTGCATTTAGTTAATATGTGAAAAAAAAAATTAAATAAAGACCTGAAACATCCTCATTTTCTAAAAAAAGATATAAAATGATTTTATTTTAAATAAAAGCCTAAAGTGCTCAAATTATTTCAAAAAATAACTTGACTAAATGACTTTTCGTCATTTACTTATTCAAATAAGGATTTGTCCACATCACACATGAAATTCTAGACAAGTAGGAAAAACAACGTCCAGCTCAATTCCGTTCCCTTCCAAGAAAAGGAAAATCACCGGAAAATAAAGTGGAAATTCAATGTCCCAGACTTTTCAGAAGCCATGAAAAATTCCCCATCTTGCAACTTATAATTCCAATCCCCCGCGAAAAGGAATCAGAATAAAACTCACCCACGCAACTTTTTTCTCCAAGGAAGCGTGTGAAGTTCTTGAGTCATTGAGTCTGTAAATCGGAAGTTCATGGACTGTGAACTCGGCAAAGAATCATCAGTTGGAGGAGGGAAGAAGACGGTGTAGGGTGAGGGACCACGGGCCTGGAAGAGGGGAAAATGAAAAAAAAATGAAAAAAAAATGAAAACAGAAAAAAAAAAGTTCAAAAAAGTAAAGGGCGAAAATGCCATTCGATCAAGCCATTATTTGATATAATTTGAGCACTTCCAGCCCTTACTTGACATAATATCCATTTTTAGGCCCTTATTTGAGAAAATGAGGAAATTTCGAGCCCTTATTTGAAATTTTCTCTTAATATGTTTAATAATGGAAAAAACCAAGAATAGAATATATATTGCCATAATTTTCCAGATATGATTTTCCTATGGTCTTGTGAATTTCATAGTATATGCTACATCACATTGGTATGCGGTGAAAGGAATATATTTTTTTGCAAAACAAAATATAAATAATTCGCAAAATATTTTCATAAAAATAGTAGTTTGTATCACATGAAATAATTAGTCGATAAAATTTTATTTTTTTGTCAAAAATAATTTTATGTCTAACTATTTTTTATGGACGTGAGATTATTTTTTTGTTCATTCAGTTTTGTAATCAATAGATGTGATCATTGTCGTGACTAACCTCCAATCTTGCGCATAGGATCGGGGTGGTAAGCGGAGCAAATGAATTGCTAAGAGGCCTTGAGGATGGTTTTGGCTCGGGCCCTCCCAAGCCCATACTAAATTGCTACGTCGGAAATTCAGATTTTGATTTATGGTGATCGTATGGCATGTGCAAGTGTAAATGCAAAGGATGGTCACATGCTTTTGAGGAAGATAGGCCGAAAACCCTATGAGAAGTTGGGAGAAACCGCTTGATTCTGCACACCAAAGATTTTGGATTTGGAGATTTGGTTACTCAGTATTTCTACTAGAATCCTTTCAGTTATCGTGCAGTTTATTTTGTTACATAATGTGATGATGCAAGGCTTACTCGCTTTTAATCACTAAAACGTTCTTTCCCTGCACTAGTCATTCATGCAAAATGGTTTTATGAAGAGTTCATTTCACAATATTTTTTTGTTTTGATTTTGTCTTAAAAAAAGAAATCATCCAACGCATCCAAAGGGATAAAAGAAGAGTTAATAAAAAAGCTACACTAAACAGTAAATGAAAACCTGCAGCTATCAATATTTAATTAAAGGCAAAACACGATAGCCAAGACATTATCGAATGTACGACAAATCGAATCGAAATGGACATCGGTCGTTTTCCATGCAAAACAAATTCTAATCATGCAAACATGTAATGAGAGGACAGTATTTGAATTTTTTAAATTTTTTTATTTTTTCGTGATTTTTGCTTTTTCTTTTTTTTAAGACAACTGGGTGGGCTAGGCATGGCAACGATGAATTAGTTAAAATGCAAAAAAATTTCACTTGAGGCGCTGTTTAACACATTTTTCCAAAAATTTTAGTTTGAAAAACCAACCGCTAAGAAATTTTCTCAAGTACTATCTCAGTGCTTAAAACAATCAAGGGAAACATTGAATTCATAACTACGAGAAACTAGGTGAAATCAAGTTCGAGAACAAATGGCTTGGGAAATGCTAAACCGAGCGCGCTGTAATGGTGTTGTAAAAGTGCTTGAAACAACCCAGACTTAAGAAAAATCTCAGGTCTCTTACTTTGCATATCACTGAGATATTTTCACGAGTGATTATCTTAGTGCTCAAATACAATCAAGGGAAACGGATCACACAACATGAAAACTAAGTAGAATCAAGTTTCAAAACAACTAACGGCTTGGGAAATGATCAACCAAGCGCGTCCTAATAGTGTTTGTGAAAGTGCTCAGACACAAATGCGAACTCGAAAAATCTCAAACTTCTAATTTTACAGCTCACTGAGGCATTTTCAGAAATTTATTTAGTGCTCAAATACAATCAAAAGTTTGAACCAATAATACCCACGTGAAACTAGGTAGAATTAAGTTTTCAAAACAACCAACAGTTCATGGAATTAATCAACGAGCACTCGAATGGTGTCATGAAAGTACTCAAACACAAATCTAGACTTAAAAATCTCGGCCTCTACTTTGCAGCTCACAGAGACATTTCCACAAGTGATTATCTTAATGCAGAGACTTGAACAAAAGCCGAAACCGGAATATCGACGCAAAGTGCTACATACAAGAAATGGTGTCGAACAAAGAACGGCTCTGAATTGCACAAAAAACAACATGAAAATTGACCCAGAAGTCGGGGGTCTGAACTTTTAAAGAAACAAACACCAGAAAAAATTTCTAGACCTGAAAGAACCAATTCACATAGGCAACTTCCAAGGGATATATCCTTGTGTACCTTGATCATAATGAACGGCCAACAACATACCGATGCGAGGGGCTACGTACGAGGGACGACGTCGAATGAAAAAGACTCTTAAAACATGTAAGGACGAATGAGAAAATTAACCCCAAAGTAGAGGGTTTGCACTGTTATTGAGGAATCGGAGTTCAAAATGATCAACATCGGATATTCTTGCCTCATATCGTGACATCCGAGCACAAACAATCACGAAACTAAGCATCAAAGTGAAGCACCATGCACCCGGAACACAATGGAATTAGACATAGTCATTAAACACTCAAAAACGGCAACAAAAAACGGATCCGAAGTTGGTTGATTTGAATCCCCCGAGATATTTTATCAAGCACATGGTATGCGGAGACGAAAATACAAACCGGAGCTTACGAGCGAAACCAAGTCACAAGAACATAGAATGATACTACATGAGCTTAGAACAATGCATGGAGTAGCCGGTTTGCCTCTGTTCGACTCGATGGAACCAAACTGGGCAAAAAACTGAGCGAAAAAAATAGGGGAGGGGAAACCAAGGGTTATATCCCACCTTACGAGCGGCGCCGGCGACGGAAGAGCTCGACGATGGTCTGGAGGCTACTGTGGACAGGGGTGGTGGTGTGTCAAGACTCACAGGTCGCCAAAAACTCCTCTCACTCTCAGGTTTTTCTCCCTCCTACACACTCGGTCTCTCTTTCTTATTTTACTGTGTTTGCACCCAAGAGGACTCCATCGAAGCCCTCCACGACCTCTGGCCCTCTCGTGTCTCTTACATTGCTCATGAAACTCACCTCACCCTCCGCACACCCCCCCCTCTCTTCTACCCCTCTTTTTTTTTTTTATTTACTTAACCCGAACGGTTCTTTGCTAACACTGACTGCTCGTTGCTTTACACGAACAATTCCCCAATCCTCATTCGCCCCCCTACGTGCTCTCTTTCGAGGACCTGAACCTGAACCCGCCCCTCATTTAGCATGAAGCTTGCTGACAGTGTCGGCGGAGTTCTCAGGTACCAAACTCAACTCCACAAAGTGCTTACACCAAGCTTGGATCTCTGGTGTAAAAAATAGAATAAAAAAATAAGTTCAAAGTCTTGGTTAGCGGCTCGATGAGATTGTAGTATTCATACTGACTCGTAAGTTGGCATTTCAGGTTTCAGTGACTCTTCCTTCTCTTCTGAAAAACCGTTATCCTTCCCTCTTTTTTGTTAGGATTCGGCGCACAATCAAGTCGAAGTAAAATGTAAAATAAGAAAGGAAATTGAGACCCAAGATTTTATCCTGGTTCACCCTTAAACTAGGGTTACGTCCAGCAGGGGATTTCACTATAATCTGCACCTCACACCTCTTGTTACATCTCGCAATTCAAGAGAAAAAGAATTATATAAGTAGCAGCTATTCATGAGCCCAAACCCAAATACTAAAGGAAAAATATGGGCTTAAATCGTAAAAAAGTACGCTATGGTGTTCAGGGGGCGCTGCCCTCTGAGATCTCCGCCGAGGCGACCCCCCGATCCTCGCCTGCTCAGCATGCAGCGGGACCTACGTACTTTCCTATCTAAAAGCAGTGTGAACCATATCTCAACATTTTTCTCCTAACGCCAACTCACAAACGTACAATACCAGTACCCACAAAACGCTAAAGCTTAGGGAAAAATGTTCTGAAAGCATCTTGGAGCAAAGGACGTGGCATGGGCGTCAAGAATTTTTTGGCGTTTTTTCCGTTGTCGCACGTGAGAGAGTAGGTTCTGCATTGTCGGTGCAGACCCGGATTGGCCGTGTCGGGGCGGGTCCAACCCGGCTTGACGTTTTTGCTTAATTCAGCCTTCATTTAACCTATTTTTTCCAAGATTGACGTTGAAATTGGGTTCTATGACCTGCATTTCATGTAAAAATGGTATTTTCGGGATTGAACAATTTAATTTGGTACCAAAACCCCATATGTAAAATTTGACCAGACAATAGATTTTCAATAATCCAAAACGTAAATGGAAAAATCAAACCAGTCCACCCATGAATGGATTTAGAATGATGAAAACTATAGGATAATGGTCTTAGATTTTCATGATCATCCCTAAAAAAATTTTAATTGCACTTAGGATGAAAATCGGGGGCTAAATTGAGAATAAAGCGTACAATTAAGTCATTTTTTGTCAAAATTGCTCAATTTCACAAATAATTGGACTTAAATGTAATATGAGTCATTAGAGACAAATGTCATTGCTTGGGAAAAGTGAAAATAAAAATTAAAAGCACTCGAAATGTAATTTTTGGGCTCAATTGGATCTAGATTTGTGAAGGCTCATATGATCTCAAATCGAATTTTTCAATTTTTAAATGACCAAAATGAAAAGGGAATTAAAATAAAAATATTGACTAATTTTTCATACTTTTGTGTCCACAAATTGGTCGTTTTTTAATAAAAATAAATTCAAAAAAGTGAAAAAAAAATTGAAAAATATTTTTTGTTCAAAATTGTTTCCTAAAGCTTGGCCAGGGTTTTCAAAGTTGGTTATTGATTTTATGAATCTTTATAGTACTTTTAATTAATTTTCTAAAAATAAAATGGTTAAAAATCAGATGCCAACAATCATTTTATGGGAAATATTTTCCCAATCGTTTACTCTCTGTGAAAAATATGTGTGTTCGTTTGAATGGTTTTTTAAAATAAATTTGTTGAAAGAACAAGAGAAAGCATCGCGAGTGTTTTTTTCAATATTAATCTCTTTCAAATGGCGAAAAAAAATGACAATTTTTTTTTTGACCGCGTACATACTCTTAACAAAATCAATCTTACTTAATGCAATGTTTACCAAAATCAATCGTTGTGTTTAGGCACGACCGTAAAAAAGAGGCAAGAATTAACGGTTTTTCACCGGATGACGGTCACCCATCAATCAATCTTCATAGTAGAGCTCACCGGACCACGACCGTTAGGCCCGACCTCTTTGTACAGAGCTCTCGTTGCAATGGTCAACCTCGGCAGTGGAGCGGGTGAAGCTTATCGTGGCCCTTGTGAGCACCAGGCCAATCTCACGCAACTCGTAGTGATCTCGGGCTAATTATTTAATCAATAGAGGTGAGCAAATGCCTAATCATAATCCCACAAGAGACCCGTGCATTGCACCATTTGATCGGATGAATTTAGCACTTTGAACAAGGGAAGCTGTCTTTTGTAAATGAGCATGAGCTTTGCTTCATGGAAAACGAACGATTTAAAAAATATTTTCCTAATAAATGATTCATCGTGTATCTTACAAAAATGAATAAATAAAACATATTTCTATGGTACGTGAAAATATTTGAATAAGAATTATTGTTAATAATAAAAATCTTATTTATTAACTAAACATTTCAAGTGATACAATCGATGGGAAAAGGTTTTCTCGATTGTTTATTTTTCGTGAAATAAATGGAGCCTAAAATCGATATTTAGTTTTACATTATCAGTAATCGTCGAAGCTTGAAAATTACAAACTACCCCTTTTGAATTTTGCATCGTCACACAATAGCCCTCGAATTTTGAAAAAATATAGATTGGTCCTTTTGGACTTTTAGTTTCATCGCAGCCACTTTTTATTCCTTCTGCGTAGTCATTAGGTTTTATATGAAAGATGGAATAATTCATTTTTTATGACTGAAATAAGCTTGATTAAATGGTTTATAATGTATTATTATTATTAGAGGCATCAAACGGGTGGATCGGATTGAGCCTAATATGGTCTGAGCCATTTAACCCGTTTTAACCCATTTCATTTAGTACAAATTTAATGACCCGTACTTGACCCGACTTGTACTACTTAAATATTTCTATATTTAACCAAATCATGAAATATTTATTTTTTTATTATTTATTAAGAAAAATCATATCGCTAAAACACTTTCATGCAATTGACTTTTTTAAATTTTTTAAAGAAATAATTTTTTTATTATTAAAAAATTATTACTTATTTATTTTAGAAATGTTAGTAATTATTTAGAAAAATATTTTTTATTCTTTTTCTTTTTCCTTTTCTTTTTCTTTGGCGGGCGGCGGCGGAGGCGGACGGTGATGGGCGGTGGAGGCGTCCGGCAGGGAACGGCAGCGGCCAGTCTGCATTCCAAATTTTTTTTCACATTTCATTTATAAAAAAAATTAAACTAATATACTTAAGGCCCAGTTACAAGTGGTGCTCGGGAAATTACAGGCCATGGGCCGAAAATGAGTTGGGTTAAGACCCAAATAAGCTTTATAAGTCTAAACCCATATTTGACCCATTTTAAAAATTTTCTGAACCCGTAAATAATCCGAGTGAATAAAAGTGGGTTAAAATGTTGGCCAAAGATCCACGTTGACACCTCTAATCATTACCCATGTAGAGAGTGAGAAAACTCAATAGAGATTATTTTGTCAAATTAGCGAGTTAGTCCATATTCTAGTAACAGTTAACGTTTATGCTGACGTAAAAATGAATAGATGCGCCAAATTCAAAGTTTATGAGAGGGCAACTTATAACCTTCATAAGGCTATTCTACAACAATGACAAAAAGATGGGGTTAATTTGTAAACTTTCAAAGCTTAGGGGAATAGTAACGGTGTCAAATTTTCATGGAAATTTTGAGCTATTACTCCATCATATTATTGCTGAGCATAATGGACTGTCCAAATCAAGAACCACCCAAACCAGCCAGTTAAATCTAGTTCCTAGGAGCTCTAGTCCCGTTTTCGATTTCATAAAATTGAAATTGATTATGGTCAGCCTGATTCTCGATTCTTTGGGGGGGGGGGTGGGGTCAGACGTCCCTAGATTTGACCAAATAAAACATATGCATACATTTAAGATTTAAGAAAAAAATCTAAATGTAAGCGTAAATTGTTGAAATGTTTAGTATGACTTTCATGTTGAGTGAGAATGTGATGCAATTAACTAGAGGTGGTTCAATAAATATGTCATCAACGAAAAAATTTTAATCAAAAATCACAAAAGAAAATGCAACCGATCTAATAATTAGAGCACTCGAGAACCGGACTAGACTTGTTGGTATGGTACCATCCGATCCTGTTCCCGATCCCTGATATCCCAGTCTGATTCTCAGTTCTGGAGTGGGACCAGACTGGACCAAAAACCGATTACCTAAGGATCGGTTCCTGATTTTGAGGTGAAATCGGACCTCGCTAACCGATCACCCCTACTTCACACTATCTACGCATAAATGTTAAGAATACGCCTTATGTGATGACATCTGGAGCAGGCCCAGGTGGCCTAGACACTGAGACCACGCCAATGAGTTCACGTTTGGGCCGTTCATTCACAGTTTTGGCCTATTTGAAGCTCAGATGTTTGATCGGACTATTTATTGTTCTTTGAGCCCAAGCCCAGTACATTTCTCCACTTGCTTTCGCTCGAATCTCTGCAGGCGAAAGCGAGTAACGTTCTACTTTCCTCGGCCCACACACAGAGCGAGTACTATTTGGATTTACTCTCGCGTCTGGGCGGGTGGGACGGAGCCGAACTGGGCGTGCACGCGCGTGCGAGAGAGAGAGCCCGCGCACGGGTGTTGACCAAAGAAGAGAGAATTCAGGCGAGTCAAGAGGATGGCCCACACTGACAAAAATAAAATAAAGAGGATGGCCCACCTTTCGTGGGGCCCATCTGATAAATTCTAAACGAGGGTCCGTACCTAATTTCTCAAATAAAAGTCTGAAATGAACCATATTTCACATATAAAGCATAAAACGCTCATATTATTTAAAAAAAGACCTAATTCAATGGCATTTTCGTAATTTGTCTTTTTTTTTATTTTTACGTTTTCATTTTCTTTCTTTTTTTTCCCTCATCTCTCATAGGGTGATCGATTCACAGGATGGATGGTTCTACCGTAGAATTGAGAACCGTCCGTTAGGGACCGATTCTGGAAAATACAAATTATGAATCAACTGTTTGTTCCATGATTCACTCGAGAACCGAATCACCGATCTGTTCCAATTCTTGGTTGAATCCTGGTTACTGTCCTAATGTCGCCCGCTCATTTCATGAAAAAATTAAGTTGAATACTAATCCCACAAATATGACTCAATAAAGCTACATAATGGTAGACTTAGAACTTTCTTTTCCTTTTTTTACATTGTAAATCAAAATTCTCAACAACCCAAGAGTACCGGTTAAGTGACAATTTGCCCACTGCATTGGAAAAAGAAAGAAATGTGCAATTGAATTGTATAACAAGAGCGACTGAGTGCGAAGAGAGTTGGATTAGGATAGGGTCTTTTTTCATTTTGTGGGTCTATGCTCTTTTTTTGGGACGGATGGGTTAAGCATTTAAGAGATGATTTCATTAAAACAATTGACCAATTTATATTATATAAAAACCGGTTAACCGGAAACTGAATCGTACCCGCAAGTTGCGATCCAAAATTAACCGGTTGGATACGGTCCGATCCGATTTGGTTGGATCGTAGTTTTTTTGTTCAACCCTAATCCCTCCCCTCCCCTCCTCGAAAAGTTATCAATGCATGAGGATTTGTCCACACCACACAAGTAATTCTCGACAAGTTGGAAGAACAATGTCCAGCTCAACTCCATTCCCTTCCAAGAATCGCCGTTCGATGCCCTTATGGAAATTCAACGCCCCAGATATTTCAGATGCCATGAAAAATTCCCCATCTTGCAACTTATAATTCCAATCCCCCCCTCCAAAACGAATCAGAATAAAAATCACCCGCGCAACTTTTCTTCTCCAAGGAAGCGTGTGAAGTTCTCGAGTCTGCAAATGGGAAGTTCGCGAACTGTGAACTCGGCAAAGAATTATCAGTTGGAAGGGGGGAAGAAGGCAGTGAAGGGTGAACAAATCAAAGTAAAAATCGTAGCTTAGGCCTACTCAAATTCGGAAACGCGAACAAGGTCAACACAAATGAGAAAATGCAAAAAATAAAAATAAAAATAAGAAAATAAAATAAAATAAAATAAATACGGACCTCATCGTGCTTGGTCGAAGAAGAAACTGACGCCGGAGGAATGAGGAACCGTGGGCTGTGAGGCCTGGAAGAGGAAAAAGTAAAAAGAAAATAAAAAATAGGAAAGAAAATGAAAACAAAAGAAAACAAAAACAAAGGAAAAAGTTCAAACAATTGAAGGACGAAAATACCCTTCGGTGAAGTCTTTTTTTGAAATAATTTGAGTACTTCGTGCTCTTATTTAACATAAAGTCCACTTCAAGATTTTATTTTAAAAAATAAGAACACTTCGAGCCAATTGTTTGGAATTTTCCCTTAGTTTTCACCATTTAGTTTTTCACCATGAATAACTCTTTGAAGTTTGAAATATTTATAGGAAGTTTTATTAATCTAGCTGTCCCAATTATCATAACGACCCATTTCTATTTAATAGCGTGGAAATAATGATATTCTATTTTTTTTTTCATTACAAAGCACGTAAAAGTCAGAGACTAATGAATTCATAATAAACTAATGGTACGATAAATTCGTGAGTGCAAGGATATTACGAGTTTCTCGTGACGATATCATCCACACGATGACTACAAAACATCGCGAAATCATCTATTTTGTCAAATCATTTTCGCGAGGTTAAAGAGCAAGATTAAGCAATAGAAAGAAGATCGATCTAGGGCTAAGTTCCTATTCGATAATTCGAAATAACCTCTAGAGACGCGTAACACTGCATCTGCACGAAGAAAACAAGAAATCACGCCAGAGCATGTTTGAATTTTGAGGACTGAAGCTCGAGAAAACAAGACTCTACGCAACATCGACGGTAGCAAGTAAGCCGGCGTCCTTCCATTATGCATTTCAATAGAAACACGCATGGTTCGTTCTCCAACTTGTGATCTCTTAAATCAAATATATATTAAAAGAGCAATAAAGTTTTTTCGTCTATTATGGGCTAGGGAAATTAAGCCCAGTATATATAAATAGATGGACACTTGAACAGGGAGCCCGATGCATTTATAACTATGCATTTTTCCTTTTTGGAATTACGAGAACATTCGAGCAAACTCAATCAATTGCCAAAAATGAAAATTTAGAGGATGAAATTAAAAAAAGAAAAGAAAAGAAAAAGAAACAACGAAATTACGTTACCGAAATTCTCGTGACTGAGGAAAACGTCGGGTTGGCATGATTTTAATTGGACCGACAAGCTTTAGTGGGCGTTGCAGTATATTCGCGGACTTGCTCTTCTACCAGAGCATTGCCAGATTTTTCTTCGGTACTTTATGTCATATTCTTTGGATAGAAAGGAACCATATCTTTTTTCGCAGCAAGAGTTTCATCCTACGTGCTATCGAGGCTCGCCCCATGAAGATAGTCAGGAATAAAGGTCTAACCTTCAAATACGTTGATGATACGCCTAGAAAATTGATGGATGCAAGCCAGCTAGGGCATTGGTACCTCAATCTTTGATTGATCTTCAGTTGCTTTTGTCAACCTTGCTTTCCACATTTTATTTGGCCATCTATTTTGGCCTTTTTATTATTTGTGTAAGTATATATATATTTTTATTTGGGCTGCCCTCGTATTTTTTGGTGATATGCTGTGGTGTGCGGTCGAAATTAATTTTGTTATTCGCGCAGTATTAATCAACATGCTTCTTACCTTATCCCCCAAAAAAAAAAAAGAAAGTGTGCTAGTCGTGAACGGGGTAAGCTTCCTTCCTCTCCTTGGTGCAGTTTCCTTCCCCTTTTGCGCGATGTTGACTCCAGAAGACGACAACCACTGCCATTCCGACACGTTTTTCCTTTCCCTCTACATTCGACCTCTTGTGATCGCCACTCGATTATTCTAACATTATTATAATCCTCTTGCTGGGGGTAAAACTGTAAAAGCAACCCAATTATTTTTATTCCCAATCAACACTCACTCACTCGGCAACCAAAATTGATTAAAAAATAATCCTTTAATCGCCAGGAAAAATACAATGAAAGAGACACGTACTAACTCGCATCGAGCTTATAAAAATGGACAGTGTGAATTGATCCCTGCAACCTCTCTCTCTCTCTCTCCCCATTGCTCGACAGTTGACATCTCTCGAGCCCACCATGTCGTCGTGTTACAGGCGGCTACCCGCCGGCGGCGGCGGCGGCGGCTGCTCGAAGAATCTCCCCGCGCCGTCCACCTCGAGGCGGCACGTGGCGGAGACCCTGTGGCTGCCTCACCGTCGGGCGGATCGGTGGCAGAGGATCGCCCTGCGACCGCCGAACCGGTCCGATTCGTGGCTCGCGGTGGCGGCCGCGCGGGTGGAGGGACCGTGCGGCGATGGCGACTTGAGGATGGGGAAGGAGAGGGAGAGGGCGAGGGCGGCGGGGCCGTGCCGCTACGCGGTGGGGGACAGCGAAGGGAGCGGAAGCGGCGGGGTAGATCGGGCGGTGGGGGTGGGGAGCTGGTGGAGGTTGGGGGTGGAGAGGAGGAAGGCGGAGGTGGCGGCGGCGGCGGTGGCGACGGTGGTGCTGGGGGTGGGGAACCGTGTGCTGTACAAGCTGGCTCTGGTGCCTCTCAAGCATTACCCCTTCTTCCTCGCGCAGCTTGCGACCGTCGGGTTAGTCGCTCTCTCTCTCTCTCTGTGTCGCGATCGCTCCCCGCATCATCGGGCGTGCTCCGATCAATGGAAGTAGTGAAATCTGAAAACCATTATCTTATCACTGGAACTTTTCGCAGCATTTGCTATTGCCACTCCAATTTCACGATATTTTCTTATTTCAATCGCATGCAAGGCCGGCCGGTCGCGCTTATCTGCCGCCGGCATTTTCTTTTGCCCTTATCTGCGGGGATTTTGGTAGCCGCACTAGCATTAACTCTTCTTCTTTACGAGTGACCTGGCGTCCAAAAATTCGGAAATTCTCCAATTATTGACCGTTCAGCGCCTGAAGTTCTTGCCATTTTTGTAATTCTCCGACTTTAAACCGTCGATTGGATCCGGATTTGGGTGGGTTTGGAAGAACAAACGAAACACGTTTTGCCATTTTTTTTTTGTTTCCTTTTTTTAATGGCGGTGTTGGTCGGGGCTTTCGTCGTTTATCATCGGCGGCTGTCGTGGACGGGTGAACCTCTTCGAGGATCAGCAAAATCGCCGACGTTAGAGCTGAGACCCATGATTAAGTTGTTCTCTCAAGAACAAATAAAAGGACAGATCAGTAATTGCGTCCATTCCACTCCCTGCAATATTTTATATCTTTGTTTTTACTTCTCCGAGAAATACGAATAAGGGCGTACCCGACATTGACATTTCCGAAAGACAAATTTATTTGGTTATGGAAATTTAACTTTTTAATTTCTGACGCATTATTTTTCGAAAAGCAATTTTGAGTTATTTAAAGACATAATAAAAAAAATTTACGTTTTCTCCGCCGTAAAAAAAATTAATTTTTTTGCGAGGCAGAAAAGTTATTTATGCGCCGAAGTTATTTTTTTTTTTGAGCGAAAGTATTGTGATGCGTGCCCCCAAGACAAAATTTTTGTTCATCTTATGATGAGTAAGAGCGCTTTATTTTACCTTGGATTAAACGGAGCAGAAGGAAAAAGAAAGGAAGGAAGAAGGAAAGGCTGCGGAAAGAAGCCAAATGGAGTTTTGATATCTGGGGGGCCCTCTGCCCGAATGGGCGATGGCGAGAATGCACAAAAAGGTCGGGTGGGGCGGCCCCCGATATTTTCCCTGATGGAGAGCTTCGGCTTGGATGGTCGATGGAGGCTTCGGAGCGCTGGGCGTGGGACCGAGCGAAAGCCGTGCGCGGTGATTCTTCTGAGCAGTCTTTTCACGATCATTTGGTGGTGCGGGGTGGAATCATTGCGCCTGAATTCGTTATAAAGTTTTCTCCTTCACTATTATAGTCTCATGATATTCGATCCTCTAGCCAATTTTTTTGTTCTTGTTTTGTCCGTGGGGGGGCCCAGTTGATGTCGCTCAATAATTTGGGGGGCTGTCCTGGATTCTTCTGTTTCGTTCTCTATTTTTTGGTCCACCGAGAAATGCATTGGAACCGAGCCATTCTTTTTTTTGGGACGTGGGGAGTGGGGATATTATTCTGCAACATGAACTTGAAAGAAGGGGGGAGATTTGAATTCGGAGACAGTGATGTTGGTTGTGATGGAGTTGTAATGACCTCACTAGATGTTTTTGGGTAAAAGTTGGAGGTGGGGATGCTAAGTTGGAGTGTTGTTTATGTAATTCTCTGCACTGCGACTTTTCGCGGGCGTTGTCATCAAGCTTGTGAGGTGTAAAGTATCTTGGCATCACTAGTATTTTTGATTTTTCGGCCATATGAAGAGGTAGATTATACTCGGCGACCAATCCTAGCATGACGTCGATTTACTGATCGATGGATTCGATGTAAAACCATAATACTATCTGTTCATGTAGTATGTTATCATGTCTCTTTCAAGACAGTTTGTTTTTGAGCAATAGATCTCATTGTTCCTTGCATTTATTTTGTTATTTTCCAGGTATGTAGTTGTATACTTCTCTATCATGTATCTGCGGTACAATGCTGGCATTGTCCACGGATGAGATGCTTTCAATGCCGAAAGCTCCTTTTGTTGTGGTTGGCATCTTGGAGGCTCTGGCCTGCTGCTACTGGAATGGCAGCTGGAGGTAGGTACCCATTTTAATTAGAAATCCTCTGTAGAGTAGATCTTACATGCTCATTTTTTTCTTTTATCTCTTGAACCAGCTATTCTTTCTGGAGCATCAATTCCGATTTTGTCTCAGGTGAAAATCGCTCTCAACTATTCTTTTTGCAGTGGGATGCATTTTCTCTAGAAATAGTTGAATAGTTATTGAGATGTACGTTTGGGCTTGCATTTGGTTTACTGGATTGCTATGTATGGTATCTGAGATGTGCTTTTAAGTATTTTTTATTTTCCTTATAATCAACAAGGTTGCTTGGCTTGGTTTTTTTAAAGCAACAGGCTTGGACACTGGTTTTTCATGGTGTTTGCTGACAATAATCGGACCCCCCAACCTATTTAACGGAGTGGCTCCAAGCAAACATAATCCAAGCGAGCTTGATTTTTCCTGATAACTTCTCTTTGAAGTCCGTATGATTAATGTCTAATGTCTAAGTATGATGCCGATCTGAGCTTTACAATATTTGCAGACATTTCTGGTGTGGCAAATTCTCCTGTCCATTATTTTTCTTGGGAGGAGATACAAAGCAATCAGTTATTTGGATGCTTCCTTGTAGCTGCTGGTGTGATCATTACTGTTAGCGAGGTAAGTCACTGAACTTTTTGTGTAAAGACCCTTTTATACTTTGACGAGTTATGTCTAAAAAGGATACGTAAGTGAAAGACGGGGAGAGAGCTGGGTCGGTGCGGAGGGGGGGGGGGGGACGGTTAAAAAAAACAGGAAAGCGGGGGGGGGAGACCGAGGAAATTGAGAGAGTAA
>JAGVVM010002868.1:0-29806 GCA_019149425.1 Psidium friedrichsthalianum
GCTCTCTCTCTCTCTCCCTTATCTCACGGAAATCAAAAACGCCCAATCTCCAGCAAGATCCATAGCCTTGGCACGTCTCCGACTCAGTCCCAACTCACATGACTCGACCCTCTGTACAACCGCCATGGACACCGAAGCTTCATCGTAACGGCCTCCTCCCCTCTCACATCGATTTCCGACGTTTCCATGTTTCCCAGCCACGTTTATTCCTTTAACTTTTTGCTCTGTTTTGTTCTTCCTTTTCCGTTTCCTTTGAGGTTATGGACAGGTTCGAGACGAGCGAGATGTTGGGGAGTTTCCTGGCTTCCACGCCGCTGCTGAAGGAGGCGTGGAGGCTGTGCAGCGCCGCGAACGAGATAGGGTGCGGCGGCTTCGTGGCGGAGCAAGTCGGGGGCGTGGGGTACGTGGCGTTCTCGGCGTCCAGGAGCTGCCGGTGCTCGGTTGGGATCCGAACTGCAGCGTGCTGGCGCCCCTGGATGCGGCGGGCCACGGGCTGTTTGCGCCGTTGAAATGCCGCTACGACGGCGAGGAGCCGGTCATGGGTCCACTCCGGAGTGCTTCACCTCTTCCTTCATTATCATTCGCGCCTTGATTTTCAAAGCCAGGTTAGAAATTCCGACTTCCTAAATTTACCGTTACTGAGTCTTCTCGAAAAGTTGAATTTTACGTCACCACAGGGGTGCTTTCTACAGTTTCGATGGTAAATTTCTTGACTTATCTAACAAACAGCATAGTAAAATAGCTCAACTTATGCTAAATGATGGTAGCTTAGTAATTATTCTTGATAATTATAATTTGCTGACACGTCCTTATAAATGACTGATAATTTGTAGTAATTTAACTTAAAGTCTTGTGAGATGAAGTATTCAAGTTAGTAAAGTTGTGGGGGTATTTTACCGTACGTTGGTTTAATCGTCAAGTAAAAGGAAAGGAAAATGACAGAAAAACTTGATCAAACGTGCGACGTCTTCTTTTGATTTTAATTTATTTAATATGATTCATGAATGATTAGTAATATTTATTCTGGTCCCCATACTATGTGAAAATATCCAATGTCGTTTAATTCAAGATAACGGAATCCATTGATGTGATTTTCAATTTTTAAGTTTGAACAACGGATAACAAAAAAAATAAAATAAAATAAGTCGTGCGTGAATTATCCAAGTAAGATATTCATTTCTAATCGGGATATAACCACATCATCAAATAACATAGAGAGGTTACTGCCCTAATTTACTTTTCCCTTTTCTAAATTAGATAGATAAAAAGATGGACATTTTGACTCATCATCTTTAAAAATTCATCTCATCATGCAAAGATATTACATCATCAAATAACGTATATTTTTTGGTTAAGCAAATGGAAGGACTTCATTGATAATAAATCAATAGTTTAGGACCTACGAAAAAATTCGCGAATCACGCTGTGCATTGAATCAAAATTTAGGAACTTTGTCTCGTTCCCAAGTGTCCCGAGGGCAGATCAATCCGAAACACATACTAATGTAATGGCCAATACAGACGATTCGCTGGTCGGTGGTCTCGCTATTTTATATAAATAGCTTAGTGCTATTTATATTTAGTTGCCGTCCACTATGCAATTCGATAATTATTGCCTACATATCTTCTGCCTCGGGTTAATAAATTATAAGTCGACTGGTCCCGGTTGCACCTAATTAAGGTCCCCTGCCTTAGCAAATCTTCAATAATGGTGCACTTGGCAATCACCAAGATGCTCTATGGCATGGAGGACAAAAAAAAAAAAAGACAAGATTATGAATCCGTCGGGAGAAAGATTAAGAGAATTGATTATGTAACTGTCTTGAGGTGATTGCAGGAATAAATAAATAAATAAAATTTAATTAAAAATTATTATGGGATCCACTCTTTTAAAAATTTGTGGCTCACAAATATTATCATCACACTCATCCAAAAATGTTATGCTAGCAAATTCCAAAGATTAATGTTGTCTCAATAGAGAATAACATGAAAGAGGGCCGTTCGAGACGGGAATTGATCATATTTAACAAATCAGATGACCTTGTAAGGAGATGTTACACAAAGATATGGAGGGTTATAGAGAACTTTCATCATCGGAAACTTTGTGATGAGATTCATATAATCGACCATGTTTAGTACGATTAAGGCTCGATCTATCATTGTTGCATGAAACCAAACAAACATAAGTTCAGAATACCATGACAACTAATCAAAGTTGGGATAATTGTCCCAAAAAGTCATAAACATGCAGTATGATGGACAATTCAATTCTAAATATTTTGAGGATTTGTCAATTTAGTTCTAAAGTTTCCAATTATGTCAATTAATCACAGACTTTTTGAAGTTTTGCCACTTTAGTCCTAAATCTATTATATTTGGGTAATAGGGTGAAATGACCCGCATTACAAATTGCCAATGTTTTAGAACAAAATTGTTAAAACTTCAAAAGATAAGACTAAATCGACACAATTGAAGAGTTTATAATTGAATTGGCAAGTCGTCAAAATATTTAGGATTAAATTGACATAGTTGAAATGTTTAAGATTAAATTGAAAAAACTTCAAAAGATTTAGGACTAAATTGACACAATTGAAAGTTTTAAGATTAAGTTGGCTGCCGTATAATATGTTTAGAATTTTTCAGATAATTTTTTTTTTTATCGTCAAGATTGCATATTCAAATTGATGGGCATAGGGCAACGAGCCCGGACAAGCTAAGGAGTCAACTAGTGATGAATGGCAATAATAAACTCAGAACACCAACAAGGACAATCCCGATCATATTCGTAATTTAGTTTAGGCGCACTAATAGATTTCTTGAGCCGGGAAAACCAGAGGAGACAACAAGATTCCTGGCAAGGACTGAATCGAAAGATGCTTTTTCATCTCTTTTGTTCGTATCCACCCGCCTTTTGGACATTAGACTAGCGGTTGTGGACTCTGACTTGTAGTTGAGACACAGAGGGTCAAGACAGCCAAAATGGGTTTTACTTACCTCCGACCTTTCTTCTTTATACATGCGAAGCTCATTTTCAGGAATTACAACCTTAATACATCGTCATTTGTATGTCAAAAACAAATAATTTCAGATTTGTCGTTCCGTGTCATCGTATGAAATTCCGAATTTTTGACGTGTTGTTTGCTGCAACTAAAAATGTTTTTCCTTGCAAAGTTCTCTCGATTGATCCCGAGGGCTCGTGAGGTTAGATTGAGTTGAGTGGATGAATATTTTGATATGGTAGATTCAATTTTTGTTTCGTTTGTAATGATGTTCTGCTTGACTTGTTTGAATCTTCGTGCCTCTGACCGTCTGCCAAAACAACCTTTATCCTTTTGCTTGCATTGACCTAAGTGTGCATCGCATTTGTTGATTTTTCATGGAAACATGCATCTTGTACGCTTACTCAAGACGGTTTCTTACGTTTTCTCAGTTAATTAATCACATCTACTAAACAGATCTGTCTGACGTGGTTAATGGACGTGTATATCCATGTTATAGCAAAATTTTAATCAAATAAATAACTTAGAAGACAGATCATGCATAAGAAGTTTAATAATTATCAATTCAAAAAAATTGTTGGGATTGACAATACAACTTAGAGGGTGAATAGGTTGTTTCAAAGAACTTTGACAATTTTGCGGAAAACAACAACCACTCTAGAAAGATTAGGTTAGCAGAAATTTCGAGTGTCATGACCTGATATTGTTCTTGAATGTGAGAGAGAATAAGATCACACAAGATTTACTAAAAATACCAAAGTGTATTGGAAATCAGGTGCAGTATATATTACAAACATCTGGTGGCGCTAATGTGTAGATAATAGCTAAAACTTCATATAACGGGTCAAATATCTACTAAGACATATTGTAGAAATTAGGTCAAGCAGATGTTTCAAAATCGTGAGAAAATTATGTGCTGAAATGTATGAAGATCAAGAGAAATAAGAGCACATAAAAATAGTAGGTGATATAAAAAGATATGGTGAGTAGATGTTTCATGAAACAATATCTGAGCGTGTGCAAGACTAAGTAAAAAATTCAAGTAAAATGCAAGCACACAAGATATATAGTGATTCGGCTTTATCTCCAAGCCTATGTCTACTCTCAAGACTAATAGTCACAACTTGGGCTGGAAGTCACTAGTAATATGCTCAATAAGTTATAATTGGCAAGCACTGATCCTTTCACTTGATAGATCATACTATCAAGACTCAAGTACTACTCTTACTCTTATGCACTTGATCTCTTGCACAATTACAACATAGAAAGATTACTAGAGAAGATCTTTTGGGATAACAAATATACAGCGAGAGGAAAAGTGGCTTACAACAATTATAAATTATCACACCTAATCTTTGGGTCCGTTGGTCCTCCAAGTTATCATGAACATCTCATCATCTTTGCCTTGTTCTCTTCATTGTCAAGAACTTCATCCTTGTACCTAGACTTCGTTGAACTCATGTCATTGACATTATTATAATCTTTGTAGCAACCACATTCTTCAAGACCAAAGATCTGGTCAGTGGATCAAGTGACTAGCACCTTTTGGGAGTAAACATCTGCACAATCCCTCATCCATAATCAGGATGTTCAGATCTTTACAGTCTGTTGATGCTGTTCAATGAAAAACCTTGTGGTCGACTTACTATCAATCAACTAATGATCCTTTTGGCTTCTTCAGTATATAAAGATTTTTAAGGACATTAGCATTCTCGCTAATTTCTCATCTGCGGTGATTCACAAGGATCATCGCTACTGTCTCAGTCTTCCATCCAATCTTTATAAGGTAGGTACACTCTACCAAAGATCTGCTGCTCTGATAACAATTCGGTATCTTTCTTCTAGTCCTTCCAAGCATATTCGCAATTGCAACTCCTCCAAGCTGTTCACCTTCACAAATGTGGTCCTTCCAAACTTTAACAAACATCACAGTTGTAGGCTTATTCACCATTAGTAGATCCATCTAATGTTCACATGATCTTTGTACCTTTAAGCCATCACAAATATCCTCTTCTTCTCGGCTTGTTCACCTTTGATGAAGGTCCTTCCAGATGTTCACCTTATAGAGATCCTTCTAGCTTGTAGACATCTTCAACGTCCAATATCTTGTTCACCTCAAAGATTGACTACCTATCCCAAAGATTAGCAAAGTAGATCTTTCTCTTAGAAGCATCGGTACATCATTTGCATATCGACTTGTACATATATATCCTAGTATAACTCAACCAATGCACATATTAATAGCCTCTGATTGTTTTGTTATCATCCAAACAAGATTCAAGATTTTTTTAACAATCATCACATTGGTGATATTCCCAACAAAAACTACCAAATTAGTCCTAAGCTTAATGTATGAATGCCGATTCAATTCTAAACTTCACAACTTGCCAATTCCGATATAGTCTTTTCGACCAATTTTATTGAAAATCACAATTTGCAACTAACTTGTAGAAACTTATACAAGTAATCTATATCTTTGTCATGATAAGGACAAGTCGTTCAAGTACAATCCATAATTCCTATGTTAGAATACCCTCTTTCCTATGTTAATTGATCCTACCGACAACACGTAATCTTCCTTGTGTATTAGTATAACTTTTTATACTAAATCCTAATCCGTGTTTCAAATAGGGGTTAGATATCAACCTGTGTCATATTGCCTTAGTTTTATTCTCAATATTCGTGCTATGCCCTGATTACTAAATTAAATTGGAGGCATACAAAATGCCAAATTTTCTTCATGATGAATTGTTCATCCTCATAGGTCCACAAAACTCAATTAAGCATCTTTTACTTAATGGTTCATTAGTGTCTTAAGAGTCATAGACATGATTTTAGTTCTAGAGTGAATGAAGTGTTTCGAGAAATATTTGTAAAATGACCCCGCCCACACTTCCCTCGGGCCTTTTTTGGGTCATTGTTCAGCGAACGGGGTCCTCTTAAGATTCATCAGATTCAACGGTTCAATTTGGTTCGATAATTCTTATATTTGGTCGGCCAGTAATGTTTGCTTGATCTTAGTGGCTACTTAGGGCTTAGTGCTCCACTAGCTTATCAAAGACGAGTTAGTAAAAAGAAAAGGGTTTAGTGCGCTTTCTGCTGTCCCATTGCCAAATTTTCCACAAGATTAGGCAAATGCAACATGTTGCTGCTGGTGTACCTCCACTATCCTAATGAATGGGCGGGCAGCGCCGCCCATGATTAAAATATTAAATTTTTTGAAGGCTTGGATTGGCCGACGTGGTTGTTGACCAAGCTTAGAAGAGAATTGCTTATTTAGGTCCGTCGTTTTGTCCTTCGAGACTATCTATGTGATCAAGCATCGTCAGCGGGTCTAAACAGCTCGTTGGGCCCATGTGACCTTAACAAATGTCCATACAAATAGCTTGAGAGAATTGCTTGTTCGGGTCTGCCATTTTGTCCTTCGGGTTCGTCCCTATCCACATTGATCAAGCATATCCATGTTACCTTAATACATATACCATGCAGATAGATCTAGTCTATCTACTTGTTAAACATGTTTGCGCATAATCTGATGAACATGTTACTGTCGTTTTGACTTGCTTAATAAATAGTTCCGTAGTTATAGGATGCAAATGATAACACTTCTGAGAATGAATTTCTGCTCTAATTTTTTGTAGATGATTTGTGTTAATAATATTTTGAAAGTAGTTTAAAAATTTTCAACTACTACCAAACGAATTTCTCTGATTAGAAATCAACTTCTAGAGCAGAAATAGAATAAGGGTGCAGATGGTAACACTTCTAAGAGTGAATTTTTGCTCTAGAAGTGCTTCTGGAATAGAAATCCATTTGGTAATGCAACTTCAAAAGCAGGAATCCTTTTAATAAAAAGTTTTACTTCTGAAAGAAATTTCTACTTCTAAAGTGAATTTCACTTCTGAAGTTGTTTTTTCCCCAAATTTAAGAAGTTGAAAAAATTGCTTCTCAATTCAAAAAGTATTTCTCACCTCATTTTCTTTTCATTATGCCTCTCTCAGCCAATCAAGCCTCTAACGTTGCCGACCACCGCTGCCAACCATCGACCTTCGCCGACCATCGTTGCCCTTGGCCAACCCTGCCCAGCCACTGCCACCACCATCGACCACCAGCCGCCACCATTGCCAACCACCTCCTTTGGCTTCCATCGACAACCCCTTGTTGTTGACCTTCGCCCGCTGCTGTCTGCTGCCAACTATTGCCGACCGCCATTGCCGCCACTATCAAGTAGCATCTTTGGCCGTCAGAGTAAAAAATAAATATTTTTTTATTTTTAGAAGGTAAGTAATATATTTAATAATTATTATTATTTTTTAAGAAAAATTTTAAAAAAAATTAAAAATGAAGTAGAAAATTTTTTCGCTGCCAACAATAATTTGTCATAGAAGATTTTGTGTTAATAATGTTATAGAAGCAAAAAATTTTTAACTGTTACCAAACAAATTTCTATTATCAAGAATCAATTTGTAAAGTAGAAGTAGAAAAATCAACTTCTAGCCAGAAATTGATTTTTAAAGCAGAAGTGTTGCCATGTGCGCCCTTAGCAACTACATCATGAACAGTAATTTCTACTGGATCTACTCGTGTAATTCTCCAATTTGACTAGATTCGGTGTAAGTTTTGACTTTCAAGTGAAGTTTTTGAAGCGCTGTAATTGAGATTTTTTCCGGGAAATGTTTAACTAGATTTCAGGAAATCTTGAATATGCATGCAGATTGGCAGCTTGTTGGAAAACACCAAGTCAATAGTGATCACAGGCCACTCCATGGGAGGATCAATTGCCTTCCTCACAGCTCTTTGGCTCCTCTCCCGCCTCAGATCCATCTTCCCACCCGTCTCGGTCTTATGCATCGGTTTCGGCTCTCCTTTCCTCGGCAACGAGTCGCTTTCCCAAGCCATCCTCCGCGAAAGATGGGTCGGCAGCTTCTGCAACGTCGTGTCGACGCGCGATATAATGCCGAGGTTATCTCTCGACCAATCACTTGTTCCGACTCCCCAGTGGCAGGCCCTCATAAGATTCTGGTACACGTCTATGATGTCACCGGACTCTATGAACTCCCCTAACCTCCAATTACCTGAAGAAGACAAAGCCGGGTTATTTTCCTTCGGGGCAGCCCACATGGAGCGCCTGGCGCAGGCAGGGGAAGGCTCGGGAGGGAAGTCGTTTTGGCCGTCTGGGAATTACTTGTTTTGTTCAGATGAGGGAGCGATTTGCTTGGATAACGCGGTATCGATCAACAAGATGATGCAGTTGATGCTATGGACAGGTTCTCCAAACTGTATCGTTGAGGAGCACCTTAAGTATGGGCAATATGTTGAAAGCCTGACTCATCAGTCTTTGAAGAGAAGCTTCATGGAAGGAGACCTCTCTGAATCAAGCTATGAAGCAAGTGTTTCGATGGCTTTGAGCTCCTCGGGGGCATATCAACAGGTAGGAACAGGGCACCTTAGATCGTTGAGTCATCGCAATGCGTAAATGTATCGGTCTAGGCTTTTCATTGCCGGGTGCAATTCCTCGAGTTCATAACTTCTTTGATCCCCTTCTTTGCAGGTATTGATTGCGCCGATGGCAAAAGATTGCTTGAAGATGGCAAGGCGAATGGGGCGCAAGCCGAACCTAAACGCGCCCATTTAGCCATTAGGCTATCCAAAATCAATCCTTACAGGGCGGAGATAGAGTGGTACAAAGCTTGCTGCGACAAGTCCGACGAGCAAAGGGGATACTACGATTCTTTCAAGCAGAGGGGGGCCTCCGGAGAGAGTCCAAGATAAACATGAACAGGTACAAGCTCGCGGCCTTTTGGGACGATGTCGTGCACATGATGGACAGGAAAGAGCTGCGCACGATCTGCACAGGAGGTCGAAATGGGTGAATGGGCGCAGTCCTACATGCTTCTCGTGGAGCCATTGGACATCGCCGAGTATTATCGGTCGGGGACGCACCTTAAGAAAGGCCACTACATAAGCAACGGAAGAGAGAGGCGGTACGAAATTTTCGATCAGTGGTGGACCGAGAGAGTTGTTAGCGAGAAACTGGGGAATAGGAGGACCAGGTATGCAAGCTTGACCCAAGACACTCGCTTCTGGGCAAGGGTGGAGGAAGCAAAGGAGTGGCTGGACAACATTAGGAGTGAGAGGGACCCAAGAAACTTGGCTTCTCTTTGGGAGAGACTCAATGGGTTTGAAACTTATGCAATGAAGCTGGTTGAAGAAAAAGAGGTGTCTGTGATGTTGTGGCTAAGAATTCGAGCTTTAGTCTGTGGTTAGAACAATGGAGAGCATTGAAATCGCAGATTTATCCCCTTATCGTGTCGCAGTCGATGTCACTTGTTTAGGATGATGATGCGTGCCCGCTGAGTTTTTATCAGTTTGACATTAGCAGGCCGGGAGTCGAGATCTAAGGCACACGGGATTGGGACGCATCAACGGCAATAGCGGGACGTACAGTTGGCAGGCATTGAGCTCTTGGGGCCGATAGGCGGCCGTCCCCTTGGGATTTGGCAGCTTGGGCGCGCATGGTAACATTGCTTGGAAATCAACTTCTGATTAAAAGTTGAATTTTTACTCCAACTCGAAAACAGAAATTGATTTTTTTACTTCTGCTCCAGAAATTGATTTTTGATCAAATAAATTCGTTTGGTAACAATTGAAAATTTCTACTTCTAAAACATTATTAACACAAAATATTTTATAAAAAGTTATTGTCGACAGCTGAAAATTTCTACTTTATTTTCAACATTTAATTTTTTTAAAAAAATATTTATTATTATTAAAAAAAATAAATAATAATTTTTATTTTTTAAAAATTAAATAATATTTTTTAATAATAAAAATATTTTTAAAAAAATTAATGTTTGAAAATAAAGTAGAAATTTTCAGCTGCTAACAATAATTTTTCATAGAAGATTTTGTGTTAATAATGTTTCAGAAGTAGAAATTTTCAATTGTTACCAAGCGAATTTATTTGATCAAAAATCAAATTCTGGAGCAGAAGTAAAAAAATCAATTTCTGTTTTGAGTAAGAGTAAAAAAATCACCTTTTCATCAGAAGTTGATTTCCGAAGCAATGTTACCATGCGCGCCCCAAGCTGCCAAATCCAAGGGGACGGCCGCTATCGGCCCAAAGAGCTCAATGCCACGCCAACTGTACATCCCTCTATTGCCGTTGATGCGTCCCAATCTCGTGTGGCTTAGATCTCGACTCCCGGCCGGCTAATGTTAAACTGATAAAAACTCAGCAGGCACGCATCATCATCCTAAACAAGTGACATCGATTGCGACACGATAAGGGGATAAATCTGCGATTTCAATGCTCTCCATTGTTCTAACCACAGACTAAAGCTCGAGTTCTTAGCCACAACATCAGCAGACACCTCTTTTTCTTCAACCAGCTTCATTGCGTAAGTTTCAAACCCATTGAGTCTATCCCACAGAGAAGCCAAGTTTCTTGGGTCCCTCTCGCTCCTAATGTTGTCCAGCCACTCCTTTGCTTCCTCCACCCTTGCCCAGAAGCGAGTGTCTTGGGTCAAGCTTGCATACCTGGTCCTCCTATTCCCCAGTTTCTCGCTAACAACTCTCTCGGTCCACCACGATCGAAAATTTCGTACCGCCTCTCTCTTCCGTTGCTTATGTAATGGCCTTTCTTAAGGTGCATCCCCGACCGATAATACTCGGCGATGTCCAATGGCTCCACGAGAAGCATGTAGGACTGCGCCCATTCACCCATTTCGACCTCCTGTGCAGATCGTGCGGAAGCTCTTTCCTGTCCATCATGTGTATGACATCGTCCCAAAAGGCCGCGAGCTTGTACCTATTCATGTTTATCTTGGACTCTCTCCTGGAGGCCCCCCTCTGCTTGAAAGAATCGTAGTATCCCTCTTTGCTCGTCGGATTTGTCGCAGCAAGCTTTGTACCACTCTATCTCCGCCCTGTAAGGATTGATTTTGGATAGCCTAATGGCTAAATTGGCCGCGTTTAGGTTCGGCTTGCGCCCCATTTGCCTTGCCATCTTCAAGCAATCTTTTGCCATCGGCGCAATCAATACCTGCAAAGAAGGGGATCAAAGAAGTTATGAACTCGAGGAATTGCACCCGGCAATGAAAAGCCTAGACCGATACATTTACGCATTGCGATGACTCAACGATCTAAGGTGCCCTGTTCCTACCTGTTGATATGCCCCCGAGGAGCTCAAAGCCATCGAAACACTTGCTTCATAGCTTGATTCAGAGAGGTCTCCTTCCATGATGCTTCTCTTCAAAGACTGATGAGTCAGTCTTTCAATATATTGCCCATACTTAAGGTGCTCCTCAACGATACAGTTTGGAGAACCTGTCCATAGCATCAAATGCATCATTTTGTTGATCGATACCGCGTTATCCAAGCAAATCGCTCCCTCATCTGAACAAAACAAGTAATTCCCAAACGGCCAAAACGACTTCCCTCCCGAGCCTTCCCCTGCCTGCGCCAGGCGCTCCATGTGGGCTGCCCCGAAGGAAAATAACCCGGCTTTGTCTTCTTCAGGTAATCGGAGGTTAGGGGAGTTCATAGAGTCCGGTGACATCATAGACGTGTACCAGAATCTTATGAGGGCCTGCCACTGGGGAGTCGGAACAAGTGATTGGTCGAGAGATAACCTCGGCATTATATCGCGCGTCGACACGACGTTGCAGAAGCTGCCGACCCATCTTTCGCGGAGGATGGCTTGGGAAAGCGACTCGTTGCCGAGGAAAGGAGAGCCGAAACCGATGCACAAGACCGAGACGGGTGGGAAGATGGATCTGAGGCGGGAGAGGAGCCAAAGAGCTGTGAGGAAGGCAATTGATCCTCCTATGGAGTGGCCGGTGATCACTATTGACTTGGTGTTTTCCAAAAAGCTGCCGATCTGCATGCATATTCAAGATTTCCTGAAATCTAGTTAAACATTTCCCGGAAAAAATCTCAATTACAGCGCTTCAAAAATTTCACTTGAAAGTCAAAACTTACACCGAATCTAGTCAAATTGGAAGAATTACACGAGTAGATCCAGTAGAAATTACTGTTCATGATGTAGTTGCTAAGGGCGCACATGGCAACACTTCTGCTTCAAAAATCAATTTCTGGCTAGAAGTCGATTTTTCTACTTCTACTTTACAAATTGATTCTTGATAATAGAAATTCGTTTGGTAACAGTTAAAAATTTTTGCTTCTATAACATTATTAACACAAAATCTTCTACGACGAATTATTGTCGGCAGCGAAAAAATTTCTACTTCATTTTTAATTTTTTTTAAAATTTTTCTTAAAAAATAATAATAATTATTAAATATATTAATTACCTTCTAAAAATAAAAAAAATATTTATTTTTTACTCTGACGGCCAAAGATGCGACTTGATAGTGGCGGCAATGGCGATCGGCAATAGTTGGCAGCAGACAGCAGCGGGCGAAGGTCAACAACAAGGGGTTGTCGATGGCAGCCAAAGGAGGTGGTTGGCAATGGTGGCAAGTGGTGGTCGATGGGGGTGGCGGTGGCTGGGCAGGGGTTGGCCAAGGGCAACGATGGTCGGCTAAGGTCGATGGTTGGCAGCGGTGGTCGGCAACGTCAGAGGCTTGATTGGCTGAGAGAGGCATAATGAAAAGAAAATGAGGTGAGAAATACTTTTTGAATTGAGAAGCAATTTTTTCAACTTCTTAAATTTGGGGAAAAAACAACTTCAGAAGTGAAAATTCACTTTAGAAGTAGAAATTTCTTTCAGAAGTAAAACTTTTTATTAAAAGGATTCTGCTTTTGAAGTTGCATTACCAAATGGATTTCTATTCCAGAAGCACTTCTAGAGCAAAAATTCACTCTTAGAAGTGTTACCATCTGCACCCTTATTCTATTTCTGCTCTAGAAGTTGATTTCTAATCAGAGAAATTCGTTTGGTAGTAGTTGAAAATTTTTAAACTACTTTCAAAATATTATTAACACAAAATCATCTACAAAAAATTAGAGCAGAAATTCATTCTCAGAAGTGTTATCATTTGCATCCTATAACTACGGAACTATTTATTAAGCAAGTCAAAACGACAGTAACATGTTCATCAGATTATGCGCAAACATGTTTAACAAGTAGATAGACTAGATCTATCTGCATGGTATATGTATTAAGGTAACATGGATATGCTTGATCAATGTGGATAGGGACGAACCCGAAGGACAAAATGGCAGACCCGAACAAGCAATTCTCTCAAGCTATTTGTATGGACATTTGTTAAGGTCACATGGGCCCAACGAGCTGTTTAGACCCGCTGACGATGCTTGATCAACATAGATAGTCTCGAAGGACAAAACGACGGACCTAAATAAGCAATTCTCTTCTAAGCTTGGTCAACAACCACGTCGGCCAATCCAAGCCTTCAAAAAATTTAATATTTTAATCATGGGCGGCGCTGCCCGCCCATTCATTAGGATAGTGGAGGTACACCAGCAGCAACATGTTGCATTTGCCTAATCTTGTGGAAATTTGGCAATGGGACAGCAGAAAGCGCACTAAACCCTTTTCTTTTTACTAAACTCGTCATTGATAAGGTAGTGGAGCACTAAGCCCTAAAGTAGCCACTAAGATCAAGCAAACATTACTGGGCCGACCAAATATAAGAATTATCGAACCAAATTGAACCGTTGAATCTGATGAATCCTAAGAGGACCCCGTTCGCTGAACAATGACCCAAAAAAGGCCCGAGGGAAGTGTGGGCGGGGTCATTTTACAAATAT
Source organism: Psidium friedrichsthalianum (assembly GCA_019149425.1). Lineage (NCBI taxonomy): Eukaryota > Viridiplantae > Streptophyta > Magnoliopsida > Myrtales > Myrtaceae > Psidium > Psidium friedrichsthalianum. The sequence continues at coordinate 13,733 of JAGVVM010002868.1, forward strand.
TTCTCGAAACACTTCATTCACTCATAGAACTAAAATCATGTCTATGACTCTTAAGACACTAATGAACCATTAAGTAAAAGATGCTTAATTGAGTTTTGTGGACCTATGAGGATGAACAATTCATCATGAAGAAAATTTGGCATTTTGTATGCCTCCAATTTAATTTAGTAATCAGGGGCATAGCACGAATATTGAGAAATAAAACTAAGGCAATATGACACAGGTTGATATCTAACCCCTATTTGAAACACGGATTAGGATTTTGTATAAAAAGTTATACTAATACACAAGGAAGATTACGTGTTGTCGGTAGGATCAATTAATTTAGGAAAGAGGGTATTCTAACATAGGAATTATGGATTGTACTTGAACGACTTGTTCTTATCATGACAAAGATATAGATTACTTGTATAAGTTTCTACAAGTTAGTTGCAAATTGTGATTTTCAATGAAAATAGATCGAAAAGACTATATCGGAATTGGCAAGTTGTGAAGTTTAGAACTGAATCGGCATTCATACATTAAGCTTAGGACTAATTTGGTAGTTTTTGTTGGGAATATCACCAATGTGATGATTGTTAAAAAAATCTTGAATCTTGTTTGGATGATAACAAAAACAATCAGAGGCTATTAATATGTGCATTGGTTGAGTTATACTAGGATATATATGTACAAGTCGATATGCAAATGATGTACCGATGCTTCTAAGAGAAAGATCTACTTTGCTAATCTTTGGGATAGGTAGTCAATCTTTGAGGTGAACAAGATATTGGACGTTGAAGATGTCTACAAGCTAGAAGGATCTCTATAAGGTGAACATCTGGAAGGACCTTCATCAAAGGTGAACAAGCCGAGAAGAAGAGGATATTTGTGATGGCTTAAAGGTACAAAGATCATGTGAACAGTTAGATGGATCTACTAATGGTGAATAAGCCTAGAACTGTGATGTTTGTTAAAGTTTGGAAGGACCACATTTGTGAAGGTGAACAGCTTGGAGGAGTTGCAATTGCGAATATGCTTGGAAGGACTAGAAGAAAGATACCGAATTGTTATCAGAGCAGCAGATCTTTGGTAGAGTGTACCTACCTTATAAAGATTGGATGGAAGACTGAGACAGCAGCGATGATCCTTGTGAATCACCGCAGATGAGAAATTAGCGAGAATGATAATGTCCTTAGAAATCTTTATATACTGAAGAAGCCAAAAGGATCATTAGTTGATTGATAGTAAGTCGACCACAAGGTTTTTCATTGAACAGCATCAACAGACTGTAAAGATCTGAACATCCTGATTATGGATGAGGGATTGTGCAGATGTTTACTCCCGAAAGGTGCTAGTCACTTGATCCACTGACCAGATCTTTGGTCTTGAAGAATGTGGTTGCTACAAAGATTATAATAATATCAATGACATGAGTTCAACGAAGACTAGGTACAAGGATGAAGTTCTTGACAATGAGAGAACAAGGCAAAGATGATGAGATGTTCATGATAACTTGGAGGACCAACGGACCCAAAGATTAGGTGTGATAATTTATAATTGTTGTAAGCCACTTTTCTCTCGCTGTATATTTGTTATCCCAAAAGATCTTCTCTGGTAATCTTTCTATGTTGTAATTGTGCAAGAGATCAAGTGCATAAGAGTAAGAGTAGTACTTGAGTCTTGATAGTATGATCTATCAAGTGAAAGGATCAGTGCTTGCCAATTATAACTTATTGAGCATATTACTAGTGACTTCCAGCCCAAGTTGTGACTATTAGTCTTGAGAGTAGACATAGGCTTGGAGATAAAGCCGAATCACTGTATATCTTGTGTGCTTGCATTTTACTTGAATTTTTACTTAGTCTTGCACACGCTCAGATACTGTTTCATGAAACATCTACTCACCATATCTTTTTATATCACCTACTATTTTATGTGCTCTTATTTCTCTTGATCTTCATACATTTCAGCACATAATTTTCTCACGGTTTTGAAACATCTGCTTGACCTAATTTCTACAATATGTCTTAGTAGATATTTGACCCGTTATATGAAGTTTAGCTATTATCTACACATTAGCGCCACCAGATGTTTGTAATATATGCTGCACCTGATTTCCAAATACACTTTGGTATTTTTAGTAAATCTTGTGTGATCTTATTCTCTCTCACATTCAAGAACAATATCAGGTCATGACACTCGAAATATCTGCTAACCTAATCTTTCTAGAGTGGTTGTTGTTTTCCGCAAAATTGTCAAAGTTCTTTGAAACAACCTATTCACCCTCTAAGTTGTATTGTCAATCCCAACAATTTTTTTGAATTGATAATTATTAAACTTCTTATGCATGATCTGTCTTCTAAGTTATTTATTTGATTAAAATTTTGCTATAACATGGATATACACGTCCATTAACCACGTCAGACAGATCTGTTTAGTAGATGTGATTAATTAACTGAGAAAACGTAAGAAACCGTCTTGAGTAAGCGTACAAGATGCATGTTTCCATGAAAAATCAACAAAATGCGATGCACACTTAGGTCAATGCAAGCAAAAGGATAAAGGTTGTTTGGCAGACGGTCAGAGGCACGAAGATTCAAACAAGTCAAGCAGAACATCATTACAAACGAAACAAAAATTGAATCTACCATATCAAAATATTCATCCACTCAACTCAATCTAACCTCACGAGCCCTCGGGATCAATCGAGAGAACTTTGCAAGGAAAAACATTTTTAGTTTGCAGCAAACAACACGTCAAAAATTCGGAATTTCATACGATGACACGGAACGACAAATCTGAAATTATTTGTTTTTGACATACAAATGACGATGTATTAAGGTTGTAATTCCTGAAAATGAGCTTCGCATGTATAAAGAAAGAAAGGTCGGAGGTAACTAAAACCCATTTTGGCTGTCTTGACCCTCTGTGTCTCAACTACAAGTCAGAGTCCACAAACGCTAGTCTAATGTCCAAAAGGCGGGTGGATACGAACAAAAGAGATGAGAAAGCATCTTTCGATTCAGTCCTTGCCAGGAATCTTGTTGTCTCCTCTGGTTTTCCCGGCTTAAGAAATCTATTAGTGCGCCTAAACTAAATACGAATATGATCGGGATTGTCCTTGTTGGTGGTTCTGAGTTATTATTGCCATTCATCACTAGTTGACTCCTTAGCTTGTCCGGGCTCGTTGCCCTATGCCCATCAATTTGAATATGCAATCTTGACGATAAAAAAAAAAATTATCTGAAAAATTCTAAACATATTATACGGCAGCCAACTTAATCTTAAAACTTTCAATTGTGTCAATTTAGTCCTAAATCTTTTGAAGTTTTTTCAATTTAATCTTAAACATTTCAACTATGTCAATTTAATCCTAAATATTTTGACGACTTGCCAATTCAATTATAAACTCTTCAATTGTGTCGATTTAGTCTTATCTTTTGAAGTTTTACCAATTTTGTTCTAAAACATTGGCAATTTGTAATGCGGGTCATTTCACCCTATTACCCAAATATAATAGATTTAGGACTAAAGTGGCAAAACTTCAAAAAGTCTGTGATTAAATTGACATAATTGGAAACTTTAGAACTAAATTGACAAATCCTCAAAATATTTAGAATTGAATTGGCCATCATACTGCATGTTTATGACTTTTTGGACAATTATCCCAACTTTGATTAGTTGTCATGGTATTCTGAACTTATGTTGTTTGGTTTCATGCAACAATGATAGATCGAGCCTTAATCGTACTAAACATGGTCGATTATATGAATCTCATCACAAAGTTTCCGATGATGAAAGTTCTCTATAAACCCTCCATATCTTGTGTAACATCTCCTTACAAGGTCATCTGATTTGTTAAATATGATCAATTCCCGTCTCGAACGGCCCTCTTTCATGTTATTCTCTATTGAGACAACATTAATCTTTGGAATTTGCTAGCATAACATTTTTGGATGAGTGTGATGATAATATTGTGAGCCACAAATTTTTAAAAGAGTGGATCCCATAATAATTTTTAATTAAATTTTATTTATTTATTTATTCCTGCAATCACCTCAAGACAGTTACATAATCAATTCTCTTAATCTTTCTCCCGACGGATTCATAATCTTGTCTTTTTTTTTTTTGTCCTCCATGCCATAGAGCATCTTGGTGATTGCCAAGTGCACCATTATTGAAGATTTGCTAAGGCAAGGGGACCTTAAATTAGGTGCAACCGGGACCAGTCGACTTATAATTTATTAACCCGAGGCAGAAGATATGTAGGCAATAATTATCGAATTGCATAGTGGACGGCAACTTAAATATAAAATAGCACTAAGCTATTTATATAAAATAGCGAGACCCACCGACCAGCGAATCGTCTGGTATTGGCCATTACATTAGTATGTGTTCGGATTGATCTGCCCTCGGGGACACTTGGGAACGAGACAAAAGTTCCTAAATTTTGATTCAATGCACAGCGTGATTCGCGAATTTTTTCGTAGGTCCTAAACTATTGATTTATTATCAATGAAGTCCTTCCATTTGCTTAAACCAAAAAATATACGTTATTTGATGATGTATATCTTTGCATGATGAGATGAATTTTTAAAGATGATGAGTCAAAATGTCCATCTTTTTATCTATCTAATTTAGAAAAGGGAAAAGTAAATTAGGGCAGTAACCTCTCTATGTTATTTGATGATGTGGTTATATCCCGATTAGAAATGAATATCTTACTTGGATAATTCACGCACGACTTATTTTATTTTATTTTTTTGTTATCCGTTGTTCAAACTTAAAAAATTGAAAATCACATCAATGGATTCCGTTATCTTGAATTAAACGACATTGGATATTTTCACATAGTATGGGGACCAGAATAAATATTACTAATCATTCATGAATCATATTAAATAAATTAAAAGTCAAAAGAAGACGTCGCACATTTGATCAAAGTTTTCTGTCATTTTCCTTTCCTTTTACTTGACGATTAAACCAACGTACGGTGAAAATACCCCCACAACTTTACTAACTTGAATACTTCATCTCACAAGACTTTAAGTTAAATTACTACAAATTATCAGTCATTTATAAGGACGTGTCAGCAAATTATAATTATCAAGAATAATTACTAAGCTACCATCATTTAGCATAAGTTGAGCTATTTTACTATGCTGTTTGTTAGATAAGTCAAGAAATTTACCATCGAAACTGTAGAAAGCACCCTCTGTGGTGACGTAAAATTCAACTTTTCGAGAAGACTCAGTAACGGTAAATTTTAGGAAGTCGGAATTTCTAACCTGGCTTTGAAAATCAAGGCGCGAATGATAATGAAGGAAGAGGGTGAAGCACTCCGGAGTGGACCATGACCGGCTCCTCGCCGTCGTAGCGGCATTTCAACGGCGCAAACAGCCCGTGGCCCGCCGCATCCAGGGGCGCCAGCACGCTGCAGTTCGGATCCCAACCGAGCACCGGCAGCTCCTGGACGCCCGAGAACGCCACGTACCCCACGCCCCCGACTTGCTCCGCCACGAAGCCGCCGCACCCTATCTCGTTCGCGGCGCTGCACAGCCTCCACGCCTCCTTCAGCAGCGGGGTGGAAGCCAGGAAACTCCCCAACATCTCGCTCGTCTCGAACCTGTCCATAACCTCAAAGGAAAAGGAAAAGGAAGAACAAAACAGAGCAAAAGTTAAGGAATAACGTGGCTGGGAAACATGGAAACGTCGGAAATCGATGTGAGAGGGGAGGAGGCCGTTACGATGAAGCTTCGGTGTCCATGGCGGTTGTACAGAGGGTCGAGTCATGTGAGTTGGGACTGAGTCGGAGACGTGCCAAGGCTATGGATCTTGCTGGAGATTGGACGTTTTGATTTCCGTGAGATAAGGGAGAGAGAGAGAGAGAGAGAGAGAGAGAGAGGAGACAAAAGAACGTTAAAGACGCAGTGGCGTTTTGCGTGGGGGCCCTCTTCGGATGAGAAAATATTAGGTGCTCCTAGAGCACCAACACATCTCTGAACCACTCATTAACTGATCGACACGTGTCGCATGGGCCCCGCATTCTGCCCTTTTCAGAGTCTCTCTTTTTGCTCACCTTTTCTTTCCCTAAAGACCCCCAGCTTTTTGTGTTTTCCTCTTTTATTTTTCTTTTCTTTTGTTCCTGTTTTATCTTATTTTGAATTCTGGTTTCGTGCGTATGAAAATATGCAGGAGTTTGACAGCAGCTATGGGGGACGATGGCAATGGAGACAATATTAGGATCGCGGTTCAAGTGCCTCGCGATCGCCTGTGGCCGCGGCGAGGAGCCGCTAGTTGAGCCGCTGAGATCGCCACTCATCGCGCTGAAATGGCCTCACGCCCAAATCTGCCACCGGCAGCGAGGGAGCCGCGGGTTGAGCCGCCGAGATCGTGAGCGGCGAGGACGCGGCGGCGTTGAGGCCGAGTACTTGAAATCTTGAACCCACGACCCGCCGGTCGCAAACCAGAGGCAACCGCTGCTTACGAACCCTAGCGGAGAGGCGAACGAATCGACGGGCGCTATGGCGAAGACGACAACGACTATGGGACGGGCGGCGAAGCGGAAAAAGGAGGACCGGAACCTGAGCTCCATGGCGGCTCTTGGGCGCTGTGTACAGTCAGATCTGCGATCTGTCCATCGAGGGTGGGGGGCAAGAGCGTGCGAGAGAGAGAAGGAGAGAGAGAGCCTAGTAACAGTGGAAAGATCTTGCAGAAATTTAGAGAGAGAAGGCTGGCCGTGGGGGCATTTAGGTAAGAGAAAAGGTGAGGGAAAAGAGAGAGTCTGAAAAATCTGAAATGTGGGCTCCATATGACACGTGTCGATCATTTGATAGAGTGGTTCAGAGATGCGTTGGTGCTCTAGGAGCACCTAATATTTTCTCCTCTTGGGATAGATCGACGACGTCTGCCGTTCGTCGTCTTTTTCCTTTTTTTTTTTTTATGATTAAGAACGCAATAACTGGTTATCGGTACGGAAGAAGAGCTGGAAAGCTCTTTTCTTTGTGAAAAGTAATTACGTTCTCAAATTTTTAATTGAATTAATTTAATTCTAAATTTTCTTATATTGATATCAATTCAGTTGATTTAGTAAATTTTAATTAGAAATCACTAGCATACCGTCAATATGATTGTAAAAAATTTCTTTTTATTTTTTTCTTTCCTTTCATTTGGCAAGTGAGGCAAAAAAAGAAAAGAAAAGAAAAGAAAGAAACAATAATAAATTTATTTTCTTAAAAATTTGTAAAATGTTCACGTTAACGTTAATTATGCCACGAAGGATGACCGATGTCCACCTCAGTAATTTTCGGTCAAAATTGAACAAACGGATCAATTGGCACAAATCCTAAAAACTTAAGATTAAATTGGTAAAAGAACACTTGGAGGCCCTCCACGCCTCCTTCAGCAGCGGGGTCGTAGCCAGGAAAGTCCCCCGACATCTCGCTCGTTTCGAACCTGTCCGAAACCACCAAGGAAAGGAAGAACAAGCAGAGCAAAAAGTTAAGGACAACGTGGTGGCCGGGAAACATGGAAACGTCGGAAATGGAGGTGGGGAAGGAGAAGGGAGGAAGGTCGTTACGATGAAGCTTCAGTGTCCATGGCGGTTGTAAAGAGGAGGATCGAGTGGTGTGAGTTGGGACTGAGTCGGAGACCCGCCAAGGCTTTGATCTTGCTGAAGATTGGACGTTAGTTTCCAGAGATTAGGAAGGGAAAGAGAGAAAGAGACAAAAGAACGTGAAAGAGGTAGTGGCGTTTGCGTGGGGGCTCTCTTCGTATAGATCGACGTTGTCTGCCGTTCGTGGGCTTTTTCCTTTTTTTTTTTTCTGATGATTAAGAACGCAATAATTTGTCTCAATAAAACTATGACTTGCGGGACGTTTTCGATACGGAAGAGGAGCTGGAATGATCGCCCAATTTTGAAAGCTCTTTTGTTTGTGACGGGTAATTACATTCTTAAACTTTTCAATCGGATGAATTAATCCTAAATTTTGTTATATTTATGTAAATTCAGTCTTTCAGCTCAAGAGAATCACTTGTAGGGACGTTGATTATCCTAAGTGGCACGATTGATATTGATGTGCACCTTTATTTAATGATTTTGAATTTTTTTTATAATTTTTTATTTTATTCCTTTTATTTTGGCAGGCGACACCTGCCAAAATAATAATAAAATTGTAAAAATATTCACGTCAGATGACCACGTTCCGACGTTCACTTAGTGATTTTCGGCCAAATTAAACTAAGATAAACCGAATTGACATAAATATAAAAAGTTTAAGATTAAATTGATTAAATTGAATAGTTTAAGACTGAAATTGTATCACTACAATAAATTTACGATTTTTTGGTACTTTTTTCATTTCCTTTTAAATCACTATGCTCAAAGAGATGTTTTTGCTTGTACCTTTCTCTGTCTGCTCCTGCGACCCTATATAGCACTCTCGCCTTCTCTCTTTGCACGTGGACCGTAGGAAGAAAAGGAAAGTTTGTAACGAGGGATGTTAATCATAGTAAAATCGATTTCGCAAATTTGACGGATTAACCGAACCGATGTGTTAAATGATTATTTGAATAGAAATGCGGCTCGTTTATTTAAATGTCAACTTGCAATTTGCTAACATCACTTACGCGTGCGGTCCTTGTATATTTCATAGAGATCAGATGACTGCTCAATTACATTTTTCCAATTACTAAATAAATTCATTTTTGATTGAATCATTTGACCATGCTAAACTTTGGCAGCTTGAAGCCACTAAACTAAATACCTATCGATTCAACCCTATTTAACATGCTAATTTGATCCACAGAAACCTGGTAATCATTTTCCAAATTTCATCGGCCCCTCAAGTAAAAGTTTCGTCCATGGATTGGCCAAGAGAAATTCCATATTGCAGAATTCAGAAATGCATTGTAGAGCGGTAGATGAAAGACTTGACGATTCGACAGTACTATGGCTTTTACATAAGTCAAGGACTAGTCTCTTTTTTTTTTTTTTCGAAAGAAAGATTTCATTCATTAATCGGGATAATATTCGATAGGTACATAGAATGCTTTCAATCTCCCTATAAAAAAGCAAATAACAGAAAGCAAATAACAAAACATATTGTCATCCTTCAAGAATAAATCTGCCATCATAAAATTGTGGCGATTGATCATTAGATTCAGTAATGAGCACACATTAAGAACTCTAACACTAGTTGCAATGGCTTGCTATGCGCATTTAGGTTCGACTTTCCCATCACAATTATCAAGCAGTAACATTAATATCGGTTTCTTGAAAAAGCACAGAACAAATTCCCGTAGGAAACTCCTAGACCTATATCTAGATCTAGTTCAGGAGAGTAAAATCCTTAAATCTAGACTTAAAATCTAAACCAAAAGAGGAGAGCGGCATAATCTCAGAGAGTTTATGGAGCCACATCATGAACATCCCTATCGATGGCTGTCGATTGGATGAATGGCCAAACTGATCTCTACATTCACCCAAGATCAGCTATAGAAAATTATTCATACTCGCGAGCTCCCAAAACTTTATTGAAGAGAAAAGGAAAGATAACCCAAACAAAGAAAAAAAATTGAAGCCAAGAACGGAAAGATAGAAATGGCTTTTTTTTTTTGTTTTGGAGGGGGGGGGGCGCAGTGGACTCTCTCTCCCTTTCAAAATGTGCAGGCGATGGAAATCTTAACACTACGCGACATATTATTGATACTGAGCTAAACTGACATTGATATTTAGTTTGTCCTCAGATTTATGTGACCTCCGTGGTGCTAAGTTTGGTAGTGCGAATTTGAATTTGAATAGGATAACAAATGATATTTGGTGACGTTCTTCGAACTAGATAGACTCGAATGGATCAGGATAAAATGTTGAATAAGGAATCTAGTGTAGGGATGGATAAATCCAATTGGATAAGATAATTAAAAAAATATCTTCACAATTCATGTTATCTTCCAATGGAGTGGTGGACTGACGCATCCGTATAGTTGTCATGATCAATGCGTGAGGATCACCACTAAGATAGCCTATCATCGTCCCTTCTGGCCACCGCGCCATCGCTTCCCACGCCAGTCGTTATCAGTGGCTAGCAATTACGTTTCGCCTAGTGAGGGTGAGAAGGAGTCTAAAGATGATTGTCGTGCAAGGTATGGATAGATCATCCTTTCCACCACTTTCTTGCCGCATACGTCCTTCACGTCAATGCCCAACCTTTCACAGAGCTGGTTGAGAGTGGTCATGCTCTAAGGCCCGACTTCCAGAGACCCATAGGAAGTGCCTTCCGCTGTTCATGAGGCCGTACCAGACTTTCCATAGACAGTTACTTGATAAGGATAGCGGTCCGAGTATATCCCAATTTGAATCCGAACGACCAAACGCAGTCAAGTGGCTTAGGTATTGCAAAGCGCTAATAACAGCAGTGCCTAGGTTTGACCTTGCATGGAAGAAAACGAAAAAGCCTCCGGTCAATTAACAAAGAAGCAGCCCATGATGCGTGCATCGGGCCTCTCTCCATTCCTCGAGGGACCCAAATTGGCTTCTCAATGACCGTGTGCTTGTTTTGCCAAAATCAACTTCATCTGACAATTGTTTGACATGACTTATTATTAATAATGCAATACTTATTTCTTAAAGCGATACAAATAATTACTTTTAAAAAAATATGTCCTAAATAAATGACTTTCTGTAAAAAAAAGTTAGTCCTCTTTTTTTCTTTTTAAAGTAAGCTCGTCTTTTGTTTTTCTTGCCAAATCTTTTGATCTCATCCCCGACCTCCCAAGATGGAGAAATTGTTTTTATATACCCCTTATACGACTAACGTAGAATTACTAGTCAAACGACAATCACAATGTCCACAAACACATTATCCCCGAGCGAGGCATTCAAGTCGTTCCTTCCTTCCACTAAGGCTTCATTTGTTTCATAAAAACGAATTATTTGAAAAATATTTTCAGAAAAGTAATTTCTTATATCGCTTGAAATAATTAGTTAATGAAAAATATTATATTATCGATAATAATTTATATCTAAATATTTTTCCAGACAATAAATTTTTTTTCCCTTCGTTTATTTTTATAAGCAATACAAATGATTATTTTTTAAAAAAATAATTTTCAAATTATTTATTTTTCCGGAAATAAATGCACCTAAGCCAAAAGCTTAATTCTTTGTAAACACGCTTTGCTTATTCTTTCTCGAAGTGACTTGTTAGCGTCGACGGTCCAATAACATCGACTTTGGACGTATGCACCAAATCGAGCTCGTGTACCGTTAAAATGCGACGTTTTCTTTGTGCTCTTTCGAAAGTGGTATTGCCTTCGGCTTGCGTCATGCATGGCACCACTTCGGCTCGACTTGAGCGTGGATGCAATTGCAATTAAGAGTGTGCATGATTTGGGCCGGTTCGTTCTCCAAATTTTTGAGACCAGGGACCGGCAATCCGATCCTAGTGAGACCACGAATACTAGCTGCTTATAAAAATCTAATCCTTGAGATGATTTCCATTACTAATCGAAGCTCTATTTCCTTTACCTTTAGTAAATAGGCAGGATCATCATAGTTACAATGCTTCCGCTCGCAGCACTGACCACACAATCCGCGTCTTTTGTGTTCAGCCATTTCGAAATGGCTGAATCGACTGCGATATCGAGCAAACCTTTTGCGGTAATTCTACCGTTTCTCGTTAGTCAGTATTCACTTTACGGGTATGATGCAGCTGCGCATCTAACTGAAGAAACTAAAGGCATTGCCAAGGACGGTCTCATTGCGATTCTTACCAGTATAGGGATCATTTCGGTGTTTGGATGGGCCTATATATTGGCTCTTACTTTTAGCATTCTGGTAAGGAACTCTTCGTATCCACTTATTAAGTAAAATTATTTCTTTGTTGGAAGTAATTAAGTAGTAAGTAGAACGAGGAAAAATTTTGCAGCTCCAGAAGACAGAACGCACAATTTTAACTCTCGTGGATTTCTAAGTTACTCCAGCATAAAATCAGGAAATTGATTAGACTTCTTGTTGCTAAGCCTCATCTCGCATCCCCACGGAACTCCATTCCACTACCTCTTACCCATATTGAAGTCAGTAACGAAGTATGTCTAAATTTGTACAAAGAGTAGGCTGAAGAATGCACATGCGCCTTTTTTCCCTCGCTTCCGTATATCGTTATTACATCTATCACTTTGAGTTGCTTTTGAAACTGTTTCTGCTGTATTACACTATGTTGTGCATTCTGAAACTTTCAGGACTTTGACTATCTCTATGATCCGACCAATGAGACGGCAGGTGTGTTCGTTCCAGCTCAAATACTCCATGATGCATTCCATGGGAGGTATCACAGTTCTACTGGTGCAGTCACCACCAGTGCAGCAAGAGTGGTCGGTATCTATTCCTATTTTCCTTTGTTATGCTTCACCATTTGAAAAATTTCGGGTGCTCTGTCTGTCGATACATGACCCGTGCACCACCGCTCTCTTCAGGTATATGCGTTGTCAAGAGACAAGGGCATCCCATTTTCATCGATATGGTGAAAAGTGCTTCCGAAGCACAAAGTCCCATCTAATGCAGTGTGGCTCTGCGCGGCCATCCGCATTCTACTTGGAATTCCGATATTGAAAGTGAATGTAGTCTTCACTGCCATAACTTCCATATGCACGATAGGATGGGTCGGAGGATACGCAGTCCCAATATTCACGAGGATGGTCATGGAAGAGAAGAATTTCAAGCCCGGGCCGTTTTACTTGGGCAAGGCAAGTAGACCAATCTGTTCAGTAGCGTTTCTGTGTGTTGCTTTTGGAGGGATCAGAAGGACGTCAGAAGCAGTTCTGTGTTTGCTTCTGAAGTGTTCAGAAGGAGTTCAGATGCACAAAACAGAGCAGAATGAAAACAGAATGTATTCCAAGAGCAAGATTTTAACGTATGGAAGGGAAAACTTCAACTCTCTTATTATTCCAAAAGATTGTAACGCTTAAATACATACTCCAAAACAAATCTTTATCCTAAATCTACTAGGATTCGAATCAAAACAGAATATTTGAATAATAAACCAGAAAGTTATCTAGTAAATTCAAATCTTAACAGAATCTAATCAAATCTTAAAGATAAAATTGCTAGAACTAACTTAAAACAAAATATTCTGCAGCCTTGATACACAACACTGTGGATATGTTATACCTGCTCGGTGTTTCTCCTGCCGACTCTGTATCCCATTACATGGGACACATTCAACTAGGCACCGGTTGCTTTAGCTGTGGGTTTAGGTATGATAATGCTCTGGTGGGTGCTTGATGCCCGGAGATGGTTTAAGGGACCTGTTAAGAACATTGACGCACACAACGGAAAGGTATGATCCGATGCTCTTGTATCCGATGTTTCGGTATAGTCAATTGATTGCCCCTAGGATTATTTGAGAAAAATTCTATAGTGTTCTGCCTCAGGCATGTGTCGTGAGCATTCGCACTTGATACCTTCTTAGCGCAAGACACAACCACTTAGTTAACAATCCGAAGAAGCATGAAAGATTGAATTTGTTCAAAACACAGAACCGCATTTCCTGTCGTCACATCACTCAGCAGTCCCTCTTGCATCTTTGGTCGATCCGTGAGAAAGTTTGAGAGGTAATGCAACTGCAGAATATCATCGCCGGTGCATCGTATCAAGTGTCATCATCAGCATGATAATCTGTACATAAAATCTGCCAGGACTTGACATACTCATAACCCACATCAGTCCCCGGCAACATAAAAATTTGCTCTATTGCTATATAACACTAGATCGACGAATTAATCCCCAGCCGAATGGTGTACAATGTCAAAGAAACCTACGCGGGAGCCAAATTTGATCCTCAGTTTGTTGCTGTCTGTGTAACTTTAAGGATGCCGATCCTCTATCTCAGATGCAAATTTTCCATCTCCTGCAAGTACCAATTGTTGTCTTCACATTAGGATTGCTACGTTGGCATCAATCACGGTGGCTCCTCCATGACCACCGAGATCTCAGCCTCGCCAACAACTCCAGGGGCAATGGTGGGTTCCATCCTCTAGATCACAGGGCAGTGGCTCCTCCATGGCCACGGAGACCAAGCTTCCAAATCCGAAGGGGGCGGCCGCTTATTGGCCCAGAGAGCTCAATGCCACGCCAATTGTACACCCCTTTATTCCTGTTGATGTGTCCTGATCTCATGTGCCTTAGATATCGACTCGCGGCCGGTTAACGTTAAACTAATAAAAAGTCAGCGGCACACGCCATCATCCTAAGTAAGTGGCATCGATTGCAGCATGATAAGGGGATAAATCTGCGATTTCAATGCTCTCCATTGTTCTAACCACAGACTAAAGCTCGAATTCTTAGCCACAACATCAGCGGACACCTCCTTTTCTTCAACCAGCTTCATTGCATAAGTTTCAAACCCATTGAGTCTATCCCAAAGAGAGGCCAAGTTTCTTGGGTCACTCTCACTCCTAATGTTGTCCAGCCACTCCTTTGCTTCCTCCACCCTTGCCCAGAAGCGACTGTCTTGGGTCAAGCTTGCATACCTGGTCCTCCTACTCTCCAGATTCTCGCTATTAACTCTCTCAGCCCACCACTGATCGAAAATTTCGTACCTCCTCTCTCTTCCATTGCTTATGTAGTGCCCTTTCTTAAGGTGCATCCCCGACCGATAGTACTCGGCAATGTCCAATGGCTCCACGAGAAGCATGTAGGAATACGCCGTGTTCACCCATTTCGACCTCCTGTGCAAATCATGCGGCAGTTCTTTCCTGTCCATCATGTGTACGACATCGTCCCAAAAGGCCGCGAGCTTGTACCTGTTCATGTTTATCTTGGACTCTCTCTTTGAGGCCCCCCTCTGCTTGAAAGAATCGTAGTATCCTCTTTGCTCGTCGGACTTGTCGCAACAAGCTTTGTACCACTCTATCTCTGCCCTGTAAGGATAGATTTTGGATAGCCTAATGGCTAAATTGGCCGCGTTTAGGTTCGGCTTGCGCCCCATTTGCCTTGCCATCTTCAAGCAATCTTTTGCCAACGGTGCAATCAATACCTGCAAAGAAGGGGATCAAAGAAGTTATGAACTCGAGGAATTGCACCCAGCAATGAAAAGCCTAGACCAATACATTTACATATTGCGATGACTCGACGGTCTAAGGTGCCGTGTTCCTACTTGTCGATATGTCCCCGAGGAGTTCAAAGCCATCGAAACACTGGCTTCATAGCTTGATTCAGAGAGGTCTCCTTCCATGAAGCTTCTCTTCAAAGACTGATGAGTCAGTCCCTCAACATATTGCCCATACTTAAGGTGCTCCTCAACGATAAATTTTGGAGAACCTGTCCATAGCATCAATTGCATCATCTTGGTGATCGATACCGCGTTATCCAAGCAAATCGCGCCCTCATCTGAACAAAACAAGTAATTCCCAAACGGCCAAAACGACCTTCCTCCCGCGCCTTCCCTGCTTTCGCCAGGCGCTCCATGTTGGCCGTCACAAAGGAAAAAAACCCGGCTTTGTCTTCTTCAGGTAATTGGAGGTTAGGGGAATTCAAACGGTACAGTGGCATCATAGACGCGTACCAGAATCTTACTAGGGCCTGCCACTGGGGAGTCAGAACAAGCGATTGGTCGAGAGATAACCTCGGCATTATATCGCGCGTCGACACGACGTTGCAGAAGCTGCCGACCCATCTTTCGCGGAGGATGATTTGGGAAAGCGACTCGTTGCCGAGGAAAGGAGAGCCGAAACCGATGCATAAGACCGAGACGGGCGGGAAGATGGATCTGAGGCGGGAGAGGAGCCAAAGAGCTGCGAGGAAGGCAATTGATCCTCCTATGGAGTGGCCGGTGATCACTATTGACTTGGTGTTTCCAACAAGCTTTCAATCTGTATACACATTAAAGATTTCCTGAAGCACTTTTAAAGCAAAAATTCATTTTCAAAAGTATTATGATGTGCGCCTTATAACTACGTAATTGTTTATTAAGCAAGTCAAAACGACACTAACATGTTTATCAGATTATGCTATGTGTGCAAACATGTTTAACAAGTAGATAGACTACATCTACCTGCATGGCATATGTATTAAGGTCACATTGATAGGGATAA